>JAQIXR010000276.1:0-35457 GCA_034700825.1 Quadroppia sp. Gr-Ori-00064 | reverse complement strand
TCTCTCTCTCTCTCTCTCTCTCTCTCTCTCTCTCTCTCTCTCTCTCTCTCTCTCTCTCCATCCCTTTCCATCTCGCTTTCAATCGTTTAAAAACGAGTTCATCCAAGTGTTTAACATAAGGGGTGACCAAGAATTCCAGTATTTAATTATATATATAATTATAAAAATGTGATATTTTTGTGATATGATGATAACCCAACCAGGGTGTAGGTGCTCAGCTTATATAAGCAATGTAATATTTACAATCCCAGGCCATTCATCTGATGTTATCTTATTTTATGATCTTAGAAGAACTGTTTATCTGATTTCAAATCATTTAAAACATAATGTAATATAAGGGGGTTTTCCATATTTAAACACAATATATAATGGAATTAATGGCACATAAAGCACCTTGAATAAATTATGTAATAATATAGCTCCTGATATAGATCTGGGTATTTATCAGATAAAATAATATAAATATTTGAAAGCCACCCCCTGTGAGCCCCTCACGCAGTGAATATAGAGTACAATCAACTTTTATTCTTGTTTTTCGTGAATAGCTTAGAGGCGCACAAATATGAAGCGCCGGTACGTTCTGTTCACTCACTCGCATAACAACCCGTCACTGTCTGAACACTTTATATGACATTGAAATTACATTTAATATTAAACTTCATTTTATTTTATTTATTTTCACTTAAAAATCATTTCTTTTAATAATATATTTAATGTTTATTTACTCAAACTATAAGTTCGTTAGACTTTAATATCATTTATGACCCTTTGATTTGTTGAATATTATGTTTGACACCCTTTTTAGTGATATAAATATAACAATCGAAATAATTTTGTTATATTTGAAATAATTTGCAAAACAATGAAATAATTTCAGAAAATTTTCATAAAATTTATTTCTATGAAAATAAGGGATTCATAAAATGTTTTGAATATTGACATAAAATACATAAAAATGAAATTAAAGTCCAAATGAAAATCATATTAAATGAAAACAACTTATGTTTTAATCGAGTCATGAATTTTGTTGTGAAATATATTTTGAATTCATTTTCATAAATATAAAGATTATTTAAATTATTTTTTCGCCTGAAATGTGAACTTAATTTCATTTGAGTTTTGATGAGTGTTTATAATGAGTGAAATGAAAGGTTGTTTCACTTTTTCCTTGCTAATCGACACCTGAAAGAGAGAGGGTATTCTTCTTCTTGTTTATATGCACTCAAGGTATTACTGGAGCTCATAGTCATTGAGACGACACTTGAATGTTAAGTAACGAACAGAGAGTTCAACACTTATATAACCAGAACTACCTGTGCGGCTAAAAACCAGATCATTAGATAATGAGAACCAAACATAAAAAGGTTATTGAATTTTGTGAATTCAAATACCCCTGCGTTTACTCTAAAAGTACGTCTCCATTGCATGTGAGTGCGGGAGTGCTTTGCAATGGGTTGTCGAAATGAACATGGTCAAATCATATGGTCAAATCATATGGTTCAGTCTATATCACATGACCAAGTATCAATTTCGACATCGAAATTTATATTGTAATCATATATACTTACTTTGTATTCGTACGTACTTTTTGTATGAGCCAAATGTAAGCGGAATTTATTTAACTCTTATTTTCAATGTTCATTTGAAAGGTGTTTGACATTAAAGGGCACTCATTAAGAGTGTATGTATTGGGCACTGAACCAAAGGTCATGTCTGGTCAGGTCGTTATATTCACTTCGTTTGGGTCAACATTAATAAGAGTTATGTTGTATGTAAACTATACCAAAAGTCACCTTGGATGTTATTGAATGTAAGCATGGTAATATGTCCTTGGTATATGTCTTCATTCAAATGAAAGTAATCAAAAGTTGTATTAATTTTATAAATATTTATAAAATTTAATTTAATTTTGTTATTATTTGTAATATTTTTCGAAATAATTCAAAATATATTCAAACTTTAATATGATTTTGTTTTTTGAAATGTTTGCGCTAATCATAAACGCACCCGGAGTTCGATAGAGTACTAACCTCTTAACCAAATGTCAAAGGGGTTATCAAAGCCTTAAGGCCTTGGAATTGATAAAAAGGGGTCAAAAACCAGTCGCTGTTTTAATAACATTATAGTAATATAGAAAACATTTATAAGATTTAGTGACCGAAAGGATCACACAATTGGTATATAAAAACTCATCAACTCTTCAATAATGCCATTCATTGTCTTCTCTCGTCATTGATTTTTGGCAGCAAACAAAAATCTGACGGCGCTCTAAGCACTTGAATAGACTTCAATGCAATGAATGTTATAAATGTGAATAAATTTTAATTATTTCACGATTTGTTTTTGTGTTAACTTTTATTCAAAATTTATTTTTAGAAGTGTTTAAGACATTGCTCTTAAAGGGAAAGGCATTCCAAGAGTAATAAAACAATTGATAATTACTTTCTGTAAACTCCTTTCCCTCTCATCTGTTATCGTATTTAAAATTCAAATCAAGAATTCAAGGATTTTTGAAGAAAAATATATTGAAAGAAGGATTTCCTTCAATAAATAGCGAATATATACCATTCCTACACTCGAATCACGTTTTTGTTAACTTTGAATATTTTTTATATAATTCTCTCAAAAATAAAATTAAGAGAAAAATATTTTAATTACAATTGCTTTAAAAATAACATTTAATATTGAAATAGATTTATAAAATACAAAGTATTAACGTTTTGACCCAAATGCTAAACCCAATGTAACCCGGATTAGACTGTGCTTTCATATCTATTGTCTGAATAAATACAAATCAATTGAATTCTAATGTATTTTAAAATATTTTGAATGAAAATAAATATTTTATAAGTCTTTAAATCAATTTTTGTTAAGACTTTCAACGAATAAAATAAATATTTTATACCATATTTGATATAATATTTAAAAATTAGTTTAAATGAAAAATATTTGTTAAAAGCTATGAATATATCATTGACTTTCATATTGACAACACTTTTCATACTAAATACATGGGAACAACAGCTCATCTCAGATACTGGTGCTGTTGTTGGGAGTCAGCGGACAACCAGAAGAGACAGGTGTTCTAAAAATTATAACATTGATTATATAATACTAGCCCTTCAGTGGCCGACCAGTTTCTGTTGGGAACGACAGAGATGTGACCGACATATAGATCATAATCTATGGCAAATTCACGGTCTGTGGCCTCAGAGACGACCATCGAGTGGCCGGTCGTTCGCACAGTACTGTTGTTCCGAAACTGAATTCAATCCTCGACTCCTGGACCCGATTCGGGATCAATTGAAAGAAAAATGGAAGAGTAGTCGAGAAGATCCCAATCATGAGAGCTTCTGGAGTCACGAGTGGACAAAACACGGATCATGTGCTCGTCGTTCGCCACTACTGGCCAATCAGTTCCAGTATTTCAATACAACTATCCATTTGTACGACAGTTTACCCATCAATGAATGGCTGAGCACCGACTCTATACACCCGTCCAATGATCGCTATTATGCTATCACTGATATTCATACAGCGATTGAACGCCAATTGAATACCAGAGTGCGTTTGGAGTGCGGTTTAAGACAAGAAGTGCAAGAATTGCCGATATTAACAGAAATACACATTTGTTTGAATAGAAATACTCTTAAACCTGTCGACTGTCCGCACAGGGATGACAGACAGTGTTATAAGACTGGAAGTAATAAACATTTGGTTATATTTCCTAAAAATTAATCAAAACTTTAATACTTTTAGTGCTTTTTATTCATATTTGATACCTTTCCCTCACTGTTGTCATACAAAATTTTCACAAAATATTCTTTTACTTAATTTTCTACAATATTATGAAATCAAAATTCAATGACAAATAAAATCACAATTTTTATCATTAATGACATTATAAGACAATTTCAAAACAACTTTTTATCAAACAATAGTGTAATTAAATTAAGGGTTATTTTTAAAAAATAAAGTTTTATTGCAAAACAATTAATAAGAATAAGTTTATTATATAATAATAACAATGAAATGCATTTGATTTCAATGCCAACAAATGCCTATTGACTGTTGAGATGATATTCAATGGCAATAACCAAGCTATTCAATTACCAGGGTCTCATTTGACGGCGTTTTAGAAGATTTATTTACAACTTATTAATATATCATTAATAAGTCATATGTTATTGAAGTGAAGACATTGAACTGACCATACTTTCTATAGATACCTTTCCAACTCAATTATTTGACATCCCTTTTGGTTACTCTCATAACCGAATTGAATGTATTTCGAAAAAGTTTAGATACCATCCCATTCCATGTCATTCCTTCCCATTCCATACCATTCATTACATTCATTGTCGTTTGTGATTACAAGTGCTCTACGGATGCGATGTTTAATGTCATCACATCTGAAGAACTCATAACCTATTAATAGATTTTTTTTATTTGTGGCAAAAATCTTATGGTATATAAAAAGTGAGTCGAAATGTGTTTTTAATTCACATCACAATTGAATTCAAATAATGAATACGTTATCCATTGTTTGTCTTCTAGTCTTTGCCATAGTTTGTACACCTGTTGCCCAAAGTGGTGGATATGGAGGTGGAGGTAGTGGTGGGAAAGGGGATAGCTATGGAAAGAGTGGTAGTGGTGATGAAAAGGGAGGTTTTAGCGGTGGGTATGGAAATGGAGGCTCGGTTACGAGCACTAAGTTTGGCGGCGGATATGGAAATGGAGGCTCAGTTACGAGTACTAAGTTTAGCGGTGGATATGGAAATGGAGGCTCAGTTACGAGTACTAAGTTTGGCGGTGGATATGGAAATGGAGGCTCAGTTACGAGCACTAAGTTTGGCGGTGGATATGGAACTGGAGGCTCAATAACAGGTGGAAATCGATATGAAGGCGGATTTCATGGCGAAGGAAGTGATGGGAAAAAAGGTTAGTCTTAAGAATGTTATGTATTTTAATATTTATAAATCTTCAAATCAGGGGCTGATTATAAAGGAGGAAAAGGAAGTGGCAGCGGAGGTGGTGGTGGAAAAGGTTATAGGCGTTGAAAGTATTTCAAAACAGATTTTTGTTATTGTTTTACACAATTTTTGTTAATATTTTGTTATTTTAAATATAATTTAAATAATTTGTTTGTTTTTTATGTGAAATAAGTTTTCAAAGCAATTAATAATTAAATATTCAATAAATATATTTAAATCACTTGATTATAATGAAAGAAAAAATAGGCCAAATTTTATGCCCCTTTTAGAAGTGTGCCAACACTACCATTTTCACCTGATATACACTGATATGAATCAATAGATTCAAACATAAATGAATTCTAATATAATTGTATTTTTTTGAATGAATTGTTTCATTAAAAAGTTTAATAACTATTGAATTTGTGTTTAGTTTTTATTAATATAAATATTACATAAAATATTCGAAAAATCATTTCATCAAAAGTTGTATTACTTTATAATAATCAAAAATTGCAAACATTTTTGGAATTTAAACACATTTTTATTGATTAATTTCAATCAATGAATGAATTGATTATTAAAATAATTAAATTTATGGGACAAAAAAAGTATTGAATCCATTGATGTGACGGCGCCTACCATTTATGACCCTTACCACTGACCACAACCTCATCGTGATGGTAGGACTTTTTTGGGGGCGCGTGATATTTGCCACTACTCTTATGGTTTATCTTTGAGCCATAGGACACTGAACCTCCCTTTCCACCGCCTTTTCCATAACCCATTCCGCCATCACTTTCAGAATATCTCTTGGAATGACCTGAAAATTATGAACAAAATGTTAGACACTTATCATTAGACTAAACATTCATTACCCCCTGAATTGTGATGACCACCAGAGCTCTTGTGGTTGATTTTTGTGCCGAAAGAATACGAGGTCCCTTTCGGACTGCCCTCAACACAGACACTCAACACAACTATTACTGCAAACAAATAAATAATAATTTTATTCATTTTGTATTTCAATGAGTTTTTCAAAGAAATTGTTTTCAAATAAATGTCAAAACTTTGGAAAGAATTCTTATTTTAAAGAAATTTTCAATATTTATATATCCGTTAAAAAAGTATTTTTTCAAAAGAAAAAAATTTGTTAATTGTTTTGAATGACTGATAAATGCATTAAAAATACATTCATTATATGTATTGAAAATTAATTATTCAGAATATTGGACAACAATTACATTAACATTGATTGAGAGCTCAACAAAAATAAAGTTCATTTGCATTTGTATGGATAGAGGAAAGGGGGTGAAAGTGATTATTGAAAAGACATATGAAAAGGCCAGGGTTAGTTGTTATAGTATTTAGAATTATCTCGAATGAAATGACATTTTTTGTATGAGTGCACAAATGATTGCATTTCACATCAGTTAAAGTCAATCGTTTCTAACCTTAAACTTTAGAGTCGATTAATAGCTATAAAAATGAAATAAAAGTTCAAGTTTTAGATCACTTTTATATGATTTTCACTCATTTTCGTTATTATCGTAATAACAAAATTGCTTTTCATTTCAATCCCATTCATGACAATCATTATCTACCTTTCCTTCAGAGCATTACTAATTGCTATAACAATGAGTTTATGTAAAATAGGTTTTCAAACAATTAGTTATTGTTTGTTATCTTAAAAAAACATATTTAGAGAGAAATCAAATGAAATTAATTGCAATTCAATCAAAATGTCTTTGCTATAGATTTGAGACAATCTCTGAAATGAATAAATTAAAGGCAAAAAAGTTTTCATCAAATGCTAAAACATTGACATCTATTGAGTAAACAATTTTGTGATAAGAATTTCATTCAATATTTTTGTTTATGTTTGCAAAACATGTGTTCATTAAATGCTTTGAAATATGAATTGAATTATGAATTGAAATATGAATTGAATTACAATTGAATTACAATGAAATGAATTGAAAATGACTTCAAATTCAATACAATTAAAGCAATCGTTTGAGAGATTTGGCGACGATTTATGTGAACTAATTGTTAGCTATCTTTCAATCGACGATAAAATCAAATTTCAATGCATTTCAAAACAATTCAAACGATTGGTATTTAATAAACAGTTTTCACTAACTATTAGTGAATTGAAACACAATTTCAATGAATTGGATTTGATTGCAATTAATGGCAAACGGATTGACAATAATATAAGACATGATTTGTTTATTAAAAACAATTGTTTATTAAATAAATTAAAAAATTTACGTCAAATTCAACTCAACTTCAATTGCATTGCAATTGATTGTCAACTCTTTGGACATCTCTGGACTAATTGTGGCCAAAGTCTATCACAAATACTGTTCCGGAAGTGTGTATTCGATGACATAAGTGTCGAAGACGTGAACCAATTCGGTGTAAGAGTTGGACATCGATTGAAGCGATTGTCGTTTGAGTCTTGTGTTTGGCGTCGACAGCAAAGAGTGATCAGTTATGAAGAGTTGGACCCAATCTTGCACTCTATGGTCAGGTCGGCTCCGGGTCTTCAGGCCTTTCACTACTATTCAGATCCCTATAACTTCTTATGGCATAATTACATGCATTTGTTCGTCAAATGTGACGACAATTGTCTCAAACACTTGTCTGAAGTGAACATCTCTTATGGTATTAATTATAAGACAATTGAATTGTTTTCAAACATTTATTCAAAACAATTGAAATCATTTAAATTAACGTTAAATACAAATGATTTTGATTTGAATACAAATCAATTGAATGAGACTTTTATACAAATATCAAGATTTGAGTTATTATTGAATTTGTTTATAACTATTAAACATAAGAAGTCTTTAAATCAGTGTTCAATTGATTCCGGCATTCAATGTATAGCAAATAAATGTCTAAAATTGAGAAAATTTGAGCTCATTTTGTTCACATCAGACACTATACCCCTTAAAACCCTGTTAGAAAATACTAAATTGTATGACATATTAACACATTTTCAGTCCATAACTGACTGTCGACTGAAAAACATTGAATTAAATGAACTAAAAGTTAATACTAATAGTATTGTTGCCACCAATGACAGCGTCGGCTGTTTTTCTGGTGCTATTGTTAACAATATGTTAACTGAATTAGTGTTAGAAATATCACAATTAAATGACAATCACTTTATTGATATTGACTTATGTTTACCACAACTGAAGTCAATCACTGTATCTTCGGATCAGATTTTAAGCGATAAATGTCTAAAATGTTTGTCAAAATTACCAAATTTGAAGCACTTGGAGGTAAAGGCGTTTTCATATCAATCATATCCCATAACTGACTCAGGAATTAGAAAATTGTTTAAAAACTGTCCGAAAATACAGTCAATTGTCTTGAAATGCAATACAAATATTACGGATAAAAGTATAAAACAATTCATACAATTGGCTCAAAAGAGACCAAAAATGTTATTTAAGTTTATTTTTGTGACCAAAAAAAGTTTGAAATATTATATCTTTGACACATTTGAAGACAAAAATGTTTTTATTCAAAATATTACTAAAGATTTTTACGATAAACACAATTGTTTTTAAAGTTTTTTTTTTATAAATAAATAAATTTTTATATTATTGAAGCCATAACTTAATGGTTCCTAATGTTGGGTACTATACCTTTCAGCCCTCAAACAGAATGTATGGCCAAAACATGGAATCCATTTCAACATATCTTTGAATTTTCTCAAAAATATAAATAAAAATCAATTTTATTCAGACATAAAGGGCTTGAATTGTAGAGCAATGTTTGAATAGAAGGAATTGTTTGGATAATTGAGACCAATGTCAGTCCAAAGCAAACAACTTCTTATTAAAGACTAAATACACCCTTAAATCAATGTTCAAGTAATAAAAGTTTTATATTTTTATATAAATGCAAATATTTATTGATTTTATATCAAAAGAAATGTTATTTTAATTACAATGAAAACAAAATCAAATAATATTTGTATTAATAGTTATGAGTTTTATGGGTTAAAACATCCTTTCCTTTAGCATATATTTCTTTATATAAACAGTGCTTTCAGTCTCTCTTTACTCAAAAAAGAGACAAATATTTTGAATATATATATAATTAGAGATAATTTAAATCAAAAGATATAAAGAGACAAAGAATGGATGAATTCATTCATTAGTAGTACTTATTGTCTGAAACGATTGAAAACAAAATTCAAAAATCAATCAAATAGTTAACCATTGAATACCTGGGACTCATTGATGCCATCCGTGCCCTGAAGCAAATCATCCAATTCTTTGAGAGTTCTGTCAAAGTCTTTGTCAATTAATTCCAATTTACTTAACGTTTCCTTTGACTTGAAATGTGAGAGATTATGTCTATTCAGGTGCTCTTTAGAGATGAAAGTGCGCTCACAGTCATTCCAATCGCATTTATATGGCTTTTCACCCGTATCTGAAAATAGCAATTCATTCATTCCATACCAAAAACGGGCCACTCTTTGGGGCCGGACGTATACTCACGACGTCTGGTATGTATTGTGAGCTTATCTTTCCTATTAGTGCGAAAAGTACAGTCAGGGCACCCAAAGGGTCGTTCACCAGAGTGTAGTTTCTCTGTGTGTTTGTCCAAATCATCGGTAGTATTGCACCGGAAATTGCATTTACCAAAAGAACAGGAAACAGATTTGTGTGTATCCGATGACTGGCCAGTCGTTTCATTAGTTTTTGTACGTTTTTTAGTGTTTTTCTAAACAAATACAAAACAAAAATCCATTTCTAAACACATTTAACATAATTTGAATACAAATTCATTCAAATTGTCCGACAGTTTATAAATACTAAAAATTTTATCAAAAATCGTATGAAAAAAACTTACTTTTTTAACCACAACCTCTGACTCATTGTTAAACTCAACTCCATTTCCATCCGAATCTTCGACCATTTGGTCCTCGTCTTCCACTTCAGACAAATGTCTGGACTTAGTCTTTGACTTAAGTTTAGTCCATTGTATTGAGTGCTCGCACTCGTAGTGGGCCTCAAGGGTTGGTCTGTCATCGAAGCAGTCGTGACAGTAGTCGCAGACCAATACCTTTCCTTCTGAATCACATTTGGTTTGGTCACCGAAATGTGTCTTTCGATGTCGGGCCAAATGATGGCTTTGAATGAAGTCTTGATGACATCCAATGAAATCACATTTGAAGGGACGTTCACCGGAATGGTAGCGCAAATGTGCAGTCAGTTTGTCCAGTGTTTTAGCCGAATAGGAACACTTGTTATCGAAACCACATTTGAACAGCCGTTCCCCTCCTTTATGACATTGGCTATGCCTTTGAAGCTCTTCTTTGGTCTGAAAATGCATTTCTAAAAAATAAATATTAATTAATTGATAATAAAAACAGTTTTAATGGACAACAAAAACAAGAACTATTGATACAAATAAATGGAACGGTAGTGACAGAGGAATGGTATGGTATTTTTAGTAATTGATGACAAGACAAGACTCACTGCAAAGACCAAAATTGCATTTAAATCCCATTGGATTCAAACTACTGAACGAGGAGTCATCCAAACCGATATGTCGTCTCAAATGGCGCTCTAATTCTTCGGGTGAGAGGAACTGAAGGTCACAACCAGTGAACTCACATATGAACTGATCTCTATTTGTGTGCAGTTTTCTATGTCTTCGCAATTGTTCACTAATTGTAAAACTCTTATCACATGTCGGCCACAGACAACGAAACGACTTCTCAGATGAATGTCTTGAATGATGTATTGTTAGCTTGTCTTTGGATTTGGCCGCAAATGTACAGTCAGGGTATTGGCACTTATAGGGCCGGTCTCCCGAATGGATCTGTT
This sequence comes from Quadroppia sp. Gr-Ori-00064, assembly GCA_034700825.1. Taxonomy (NCBI): domain Eukaryota; kingdom Metazoa; phylum Arthropoda; class Arachnida; order Sarcoptiformes; family Quadroppiidae; genus Quadroppia; species Quadroppia sp. Gr-Ori-00064. Next base: position 24,623 of record JAQIXR010000276.1, on the reverse strand, counting down.
TGTGTAGATATAGTTCCTCTTCAGTCGAGTAATGCATATCTGAGCGACAAATTCAAAGGAATGACAAAAAGATTGGGTTAAATAAGGGGTAATAATAGTCATAATAATGAATACTGACTGCATTTGCCGAAGTCGCACATAAATGGCTTGGGGAGGACGGGCTGTTTAGGCCTTTTGGTTCGAGCACTGTTACCAATACCGCTCACATCCATGAGATGTTTGCGTTTATGTTCTGTTAATTGTTTGATATCAGCAAACGTTTGGCTACAGTCCGGCCAATCGCAAGGGTATGGCGTGGGGCCGGTGTGGGCTAGCTGTCGATGGTCTGCCATCTCTGACAGCGTGGCAAAGCTTTTGCTACAGGCGTCGAAGGAGCACTTGTGAGGGAACTCGTGTTTCTGGACGTGTCGTCTGATGATGCCCTCATTGATGTTGCCGTAGTCGCAGTAATCCCACAGACATTTGTACCAAAACTTTCCCTCAAATGTTCGACACTTTATATAATTGTTATTTCCCTCTACGATGTCGTCAGTCAGGGAACTGATCGGACATCTGATCACTGAATTCAAGCGACAATTATTGCGATATCGGTCTCCGATCACAAGTCCGCCGTCAGTGGTCAGCACCTGTGACTGGGCTTCGGCTGCCGCCGACACCACTGCAATGAACTGTTCTTCGGTCAGTCCTTCGCCCGAGACCTCAATCGTTGTCTGAAATATAAAATAATTCATCAAAATATGAATCAATTGTCTTTGAATTGATACCAAATTCTCATTGTTTTGGCCATAAATCTGAATGCTTTCCACATTTGATTGTCCGACAAAGACATTGGTCGACAATCGGCTTCTATTGCCACCGGGTTTATAGTCGGGACCAGCTTTCAGTAGTTGTGTCTTATGCGAGACATGCGATACCTTATGATCTGTGAGTGACTTAAGATCTTTGAACCGTTGCTGACAGTCAGCAAAGTTGCATTTGAAGGCATTTGTGTCCATATGTGTGGCCGAGAAGTGCTGTAAGAGGTCCCGGGTCTCAGTGAACCGTTCGCCACAGGCGGCGAATGAGCACTGGTATGGCTTCTGGTGTTTGACCGCATGTTTACGTATAGAGCACTCGGATTGGGTCCGGAATGAACACAACATCCATTTGCAGACATATTCCTGTTTGTTGTCAACACAACTCTTCTCGACTGTCCAAAAGTCTGCCAATTGGTTGCCATCGATCACCGACTGTTCGCACACATCCACCAACTCGTCCATAGACTGTCGTTCCTCTGTCTCGATCACCGCTTCGGCCATCGTTTCCATCAACTCCTGGCCATTGTCCACATTAATCATCTCTTCGATCACTTCCTGACCCTGTATTTCATCGGTCATGTCATCGATGACCACTTGTGCCGACACTTCCACTTCTTGTGGTTCACTCTCAACGCCGACAGATCTTCGCGTCGATCGCATCTTCAGTGGTCTCAAAGACGTGGAAGCAGTGCTTCGTTTGGTATTTCTTGTGTTCATTATCTCATAAACAAATGGTTTGTTTTGAGACCAAAACAATTATAAATCAATTAATTGTTGTTTTGTTTAATGTTTTTAAACCACATCTCAATAATGGTGTCGTTTCTGTGCAAACCATTTCAGTGCTATTTTACACAAAACTCTTTCATTGATTGCATCAAAAAGTACCGAATGTTTGCTTTTTTCGGCAAAAAGTGATTCAATGCAAAAATCAAATAATTTTCAAGTTTTGGCGCATTTTATAAAACATTAACTTTTAATTGAATTGAATTTAATTTTTAATAAACAATTGTTTGCTTTATATAAAAAGTTTTCATTTCTTGACATAAATATAACTATATATGATTTTCACATCCTTTCCACCCTTTCCACCCTTTCCGTTCCATTCTCATCTGTGGTCAAAAAGTCTTCAAAGAGATCCAAGTGTTCATTGGGTTCACAAATAATAGATAAAAGTTTGTTTCAAATCATATTTGTTTTCAAACAAACACTGATATTAAACATCAATGCCATCAATGCATTGTTTTCTGCATTTGGCCAATACTTCCATAGGTTTGCACTTGAAGTTCAATTTCTCATTGCTCAGACACATGTATATCAATAGTACCAAGGTGCTTACCATGCATACCAACACAAAGATTATGCTAAAGTCCACTAAAAAATGCATTTTGTATTACTGTGTTTTGAATTCTCAATACTTTTTCATATATTTTATTATTTAGTAATACATTGAAAATACTATTGAATATAACAGGGGGTATTGTCATAAGACCAGGGATGTCCATCTCATCAAAAGGGGTGTTTATTATAATAAAAATTAAATTGTCGTCAATTTGTTAGAAAATTCACAAACATTTGAACTTTTAAGCAATGTTTCGATAACTGAATTCAATAGCTGTAATCCCCCTTAAATCATACAAAACACTTGGGAATACCCTTAAAAGTATACAAGTGTTGCACAAGTGTTCACAACAATAACACCCGGAATATAATTATGAAATGTTTTCAAATTAATATATTTTCGAAACCACGTTATCATTATGTTCACCACTCATCAGGGTATTCAAGGGTGATATTAAGGGGCGCTTAACAGCAAATAAATGCAACATTTGTAATTTAATTGACATTATCTTTATTTATACCCCTTTTTCGAGTTTAATACTTTAATAACAGTTATAATACTTGTAATTATAAACACATTTGTCGTACGAATAGAATATTCTCTTCAATTGAGTGCAAATTGATTTCAATTCAACAAAATTTGTATTAAATTTATATTCTATTTATTATATCATTTTAATCTGTATTTAATTTTTTGTCGAATATTATATAAAACAAAATATAATCAAAATATGAATAAAATTAAAAATAAAAGGAATTAATGGAATAAAAGATAAAATATTTTCAATAAGTATTCAAATCATTGTATTTGACAACCGCTTTGAGTCTTGGGATCACTTTCACTGTATTTGATTGGCTTTTCATTGGTCACAGGTATGGGCTGTTCCTCCTTGGGCTCACTGGTGGTCGGTTTGGCCCTCTGTTCCCAAACACAACAATATTTGTTATTCAAGAAAATTGTCTTTGATTTCAATGAAATACCGGATCAATAAAAGTGATGTTCTTTGACAAATCAAAGGCTGAATAGGACTGTGCGGTCCATAACTCACTGACCGATGGAAGAGAGAACTCTTCGGGTGCTACCAAACCATGGGTTGCCTTCAGTTCGAGTAGAGGACAGTCTTTGGGAACCGTTTGATGAAAACTATGCAATGAATACAATTTTAATGTTTGAAATCATTGACAGAAATGTCTTTCCATTACATGAATCCATTTTCTCGAATGCATTTGTCTTTCGTTCGTTTGACCGAAGGTTGCAATTGTCTGAAGAACAAGTGCTCGTCAATCTTAGCCCCTGTGCCGCCTAAAGGGGACTTCATTTTGCGATATTCTTTGCATAGTTTGACAGAAGTCGAGTAAAACTTTTCACTTTCTTCGAGCGCACGGATGGCTTCACCACATTTCTCCTGTTCTAACAGACTTTCCCCTAAATAGCAAAACGCCTGCAAAAATAGGGTCAAAAATATTCATTAAATTGAATTCAAAATCAGTTTCAATACATACGTAGGACTCATAGAAAGCGGATTTCATCTGAAAATATGACATCCATTTCCCGAATTTTGTCTGATCTAAGGCCTTGAGAGCACCGGCAGCCGAGAGAAATAACTTAGACGTCTCATTGGCCAACGCAGACACCAATGTTGGCGAGTGTTTCAGTTCAATAGCCCGACCAATGGTCACCTCCTGTGCCTCTGCCTGACATTGTTGTATGTATGCACTCATAACCCTGGGATCTAAGTCAGACCCGGGGCTAAAGTTTTTGTCCAACAGTCGGTCAACCCTTTTAAGAGGTTTTGAATTAAAAATAATATGAAAAGACATCAAAACTGATTGACAATATAATATATAAGGGGTATTTGCAATAATACCATTGAGTTTGTATAACAGTGATAACACCTGCGGCTTTGCGAAGACATTTATGACATTCTTTGGCCGAATCCATAGATATGTCGGACTTTGCGGACAAATGTGAAGAGTGTTTAGACAACCAAATGGCGAACTCATAGCAGATTGAGATCAACTCAAACATCGAGTCCTGTTTCACACATGGGATCTGACCTGAAATAAGGGGCTATTATTGGGACGAAACCGGAAGTGAATACAAGTAATACCTCCCAAACTGTCCGTCCATTTGAACTTAATATAATGTCTTAGTTTTGAGCTATCATTTGGTCCATAATTAGGGTCTAAACCGTTATTAAATACAAACCCCATTAATAGAGACAAATATTGTGCCAGAAGTTTGTCCACCACTTGTGGATCACTGGACGGGTCGACCATAAGCTCCAGTAGTTGTCGTCTGACATTCTTGAGCCGATCGCACAGTTGTATAGCCTGGGGCTGAACCGACACCAACGACAGGCCAAACGATTCAGTTGTTGTACATTTAAGGGGGTTTCGATGAAACCAATGTGACATTGATTACAATTATCTTTGAATTCAATTAATATTTATTTATAAAACAAAAATCAATTTATTTTTGTTAACAAAAAAATCAATTTTTAATGATTACAAAAATGTTGTGAAATTTGTTTGCAATAAAATATTTATCATTTTTTTCAATGTTTACATACATTCAAATCACACATCAATTACGTCCTATCAATCATAAACTCACTTGAATTCCCCCTTATTTTTGTTTCCCTTTTCATCAAGGTTATTTATTATGTTATATATTTTTGTTAGTAATGAATAAATAAAATATTTATAATTATAATTCAATTCTTTATTTATTAAAACATTTGTTATTATATAAAATAATTTGTTATTAAATTTAATCAACTTTTAATTATAATAATTTTCTCATCAAATAATCACAAAACGCTTTCAAGTCGATTGCATAACAGTTTTCAATCAAAAATATATTATTTATTATTATTAAACAAACAAAACATATTTTCCTAAAGAATATTCTTTAAAAATATTTATAATGAGTTATATTCTTATAATAAAATGTTAGACAAGAAATTGATTATAATTTTCATTCAGATCTTAAAGCGAAGAAAAATTAAGTTTTTGTTTAAAAAGTGTAGAAAAAAAGAGAATTGAAATCAAAAATTTGAATGTTATTAAAATATTTTTTTTTTGTAAAAATATCAAAGTTTTTAATGAGATTTTGATTTCATTTTGTTTGAAATATTCGTTGATTTTTGAATAGTTTGTAAATGGGTTGTGAAAAACAGGGGCAAAACGTTTACAACAATATTCTTTGTCATTAATCCAATAGATATTCAAATGAATTGGCAGTCAATTTGGTATTGATTTTGGATTTCAAACAATATTTTTCATAAAAATGAGTTCAATTAAAAAAACAGAAATTCTTTAAAAATTATTATAATATATAATACTTTTTATAATAGTTTTTGACATAAATTGCAATGAAATTCAAATTCAAGACTAAAGAAAGTTCTGTGCAATAATGATGTAAAATAATGACTATTAATATCAAGATTTTCAATATCTATTAGAATATTCTCAACAGAATATTCTGAATAAAAATGGCTATGAATTGAAATGACTATAAAATGTGAAAAAAATTTTAAAAACATTTTGCAAATAATAATTACATTAAATTTAAACGAAAATGTTTTCTAATCTTTATATAATTAAATAAATTATTTATAAAACATTTAAATTTTAAAATAAAATTTCTATTAAAAATTATTTCTCTTTTTGAGAGCACAGATACCTAAATGTGTTTTCAAACACTAGAACTAAAAAACATTTTTGTATTCTTTCAAAAATACTTCAAATGAAATAATTAACAAAAAAGTTAACCTAATAATGAAATTCAAGTGTTCAGCAAAATATAGCTATTAATCCATTTCCTCCTTTCACTGATCGATATGTCCTAACATTTGATATTTTATTTGAAGACAATACCTGTCCTCAAATCACTTGAATATTTTTGTCTAATTTCGAATAAATGTTTTAAATATTAAAACAATAAATCGTTGTTCACAATAAGGGATCAGTCGATGGGACAGATATTATGTGTAATCTCTGGTAAAGAAGGAATCGATGGTTAAAAAATAGTTAACAAAAAATGAGATATTATTTGCTTTTGGTTTTCTATGTAAAAACATGTGAATAATTGTACCAAAAATTGAGAAAAAAAAAACACAAAACAAAACTATAGATAAATAAATTAAAAAATTATAAATTCTTTTCATTGTTTTGATTATAAATATTGAAAAACAATGAAATGATTACGAAATAAATTAAAGGAAATTGTTTTCAACGAAATATAATTTAAAACTGATATCTAATACTGAATTTGAAAATAAAAAATGAAAATATATTTCAATAATAAACATATGACTCGAAAGGAGAAGAGAATCAAAGGATACCAAAAATAGACAATGATTTTGAAGACAAATACTCGGGTTTTGAAACGGTATTGATATTCAGGTGTGATTTAAAGCGATCATACGATCATTTTTTCGTTGTGAAGCACCTGAACCTCCGCCGCCATATATAGTGATTCCGCGCCACGAAATATAGCCGCCCAGTCGTGAGTCTCGTCGTTCCCGACGCCAACTCGACGTACGTTTTCTAAGTCTACCACCGGCTGAGGCGTCCGTTTTGGGGGGGAATCGACCGTATTGTGAGATAAGGGTAAAGAACAGAATAAAACCTAAATAAATATAATTTATAATTAATAATTAACTCTAAATTCAGGGGTATATCTGTTTTAAATTGAGTGACCATCAAATCTTTAGTGAATTAACCCCTCATTACTATAAAAACAATTGGTTTAAAGTTATTTATGAATACCTGCGGCGATGGGAAGGAAAGCCATGGCTTTGACAAACGCCGGATAACCCAAATAACGGCTATTAATGACTAAATCGTCTCTAATATAAGTTCTATTCGTTAGTGGATCGATATGTGAGGCACGAGTGGAGTAGTTCCAAAGGGAAAGGTTGCCGGTGGCCAATAGATCCGCGTCCAATACGGTATACACCTTATGGTCAGTCGGGTCGACGTACTGTCCGTAATCGGGCGGATAGTATATGATCTGATTCTTCCACATATTCAGGTCTAACATCATTACACCCACTATTATGCCATAGTTGAACCATTTGCCTACAGGTGCCCAAACGCACACATAGTATTAGATTGAAATTGATTGAAATGAACAATAAAGTCAATACCTGTTATGGAAAGTACGAGTTCGGGAAACTTGAGGGACTTTCTGAAGAACTTGAGAGTATAGGAAGACTGTAGAAAACCGGGAAGTTTTATGTTTAGGTCACACACAAAGTGAGGAAAATCCCAATCCTTTCGTCAAAACAAAACATTTCATTCAAACAAATCATTACAAGACATGAGATTCAGCAATACCTGCATAACAATCAACAGATCCATAACCAGAATGGACGAGGCAAGGAATGCCCTGGACAGTTCGGTGCTGGCAATGAAGTCTTTGTTGAAGTTATCCCAAGATATTAAATCAGTGACTATTAGGGTTATAACGAGAGCGGCGATGACGAGAGCGCCCGACCAGAACACGAATATACGTATAGTCGTGTGCCGGTGCCAAAACGAACGCAGACCTCGAGCCCAACCTTTGATATTTAGTGGAAGTATTTGTTAGTGTTTTTTACATATTATTTATTTTCTTAACATAAATATCAATGAATTTGACTTTCAATTGAAAGATATTAAACAATATCTGTAATAATGAATGCATTCATTAATGGCTTATTATTCGTGAAGTTATTAATTATAAGATATAATTAGAAATATTTTTCATGAATAAAATAATCGATAAATTGTTTGAAGAATATATTCATTGAATTGAAGAATAAAATATATGTCAACAATTGTGGCAAATGTATAGAAAAATAAAAACAACTTTAAATTCAATACTAATTATCAAAACTCAAATCAGATTATTATAAATTAGTTATAATAAAATCAAAGCAAATATTGAAAATGTATCACAAATTCAAAGCACAGTCTTATTAGTTGTCATAAAACGACAGTTTCTTTTATAATAAAAAATATCTCAATTTTTTTATGGCAATAAAAAACACGAATAAAAGCAATAAATTTTAAATATGATAATAAAATGAGAACGTTTTGAACGCACCTGGATATAGATTGTCCTGGAGCATCATGTCGGTGATCATCCAAGCGGTGAAGAAGTCCCCTAACCATGTGCCACAAGCGGCCACCTTCATGAAGCTGGCGTATGTCATACCCATATAGGTGTTGATGACATACAGGTGCGCTCTGGGATGGGACCAAACCAGCAGAAAGTTATATACGATTGAGAAGAAATAGCACGATATGAACACCGTGGCCGACATTATCATCCAGGTGCCGCACTCATCCCTGAACATCTTGAGCCGAAGCACTCGTCGCAGCAAAATGTGGTGCAGAATATATTTGCCGAACACAAGGCCTACGAATATTGCGGTCAGCCATAGGCACACCTTCACTACTGTCCACTGCCATTCAACCGGGTATTTGGTGAACACAAATGAGATGACGTTCCCCAACACCGGTATTGAGCATTCAATCAATGAGTGGGAAAGGGGGTCTTCGGCGAAGATTAAAAAATTACAGAACACTACGAAATAGGCGAGGAATAGACGCGCGTATGGATGTTGAAAGTAATACCTGTGCCAACAAAGGCATATAAGGGGTTATTATTCATGTGAACATTTAAGGGGAATAAAAGTATTTTCAAAATAAATTTGTTTGAAATAATTGTCAAACAATTTGATGACAATTGAAAGCAAACATCAATTCATTGCTTAATATTAACGGTTGTGCAAACAGGTGTCAAATATAGAAAAGGGGGTGAATTGAGCTATCATTTAATACAATGACTATTACCTGAAATCCTTTTCCATATGAAGTGAATATTGACTTAAATTATCTGAAATAAGGCTTTGATTATATGTTTGCAGCGATGGCTGTCTTTGATGGCACTGGTATTGACTACAGGTGTGGCCATCGCCTGACCCAAAGTTGTGTCCATCAATGGGATGACAATCGGCACAAAAGTAGTAACTATTGGCCAAACATTTGTTCATATCATTCATGGGCTGACCATTAATGCCATTGTTTGACATAAAGTCGAAATTAGTTAACAATTTATCACATTTTGCACAGTATTTAGTCGTCAAAGACTGCTGTCCGACAGGTGTCTGTGCGCACGACTGGCCACCACTGGTCTGCCATAAGTCCAGTTCGTCCTTCTCTTGACTGGGAGTCAGTATTTGAACTGATTTTGTCCGACAATTATTACATGAATTTTTTAATAGGTTTTCATTGATTGAGTCGTCGTTTGAATCGATGGGAAGTCGTATTTGTTGTCCTAAATAGCAATCATTTCATTTATATTTCTTAAAATACCCCTTAAAAAGGAACTACCCCTGAATACGAAATACTTTACATAAAACCTTTTCTCTAATACCCCCTTAAAAAGGAATTTTTTCAAAGTATATACTGAAGGGGTATTTGTAATGTGAAAATCCAAAGGGGGTTTACTTTAATTATTTTTTGAGTTAAATGAAAGACATTTTCGGTGTATTTAATTCAGGGTATATTTTAATAAATAAATCCAATACCTGTAGAACAGGACCTCTTGTGCTTCAAACTGGACTTCAGTATTGAATTTGGTCTTTGATTTAGTCTATTATTTATCATATTATTTAAGGGGGTGTTTAAGGGTGTGAATACTTCATCGTTATTATCATCGCTACACTGATCGTCATTCGAGCCCCTGTTGTCGACAACTGTGTCGGCCATGCAATCGACAGGTGCCGAAGACCACGAAAGACGATTGGATGACATTAAGGGGTATTTTGGATAATAAATAACAAAAATTAAATTATATTAAAATTATTAGTTTTGACACAAATTTATGTTCAAATAGTCATCATTTCATTGAAATCAAACACTTTTCACCCCTTAAACACATAATACCCCTTTGAGGTTACGACTGAAGGTTGCAATACATGAATACTTATATTATTATTAATTTTAATAAATAATAATTAATTAAAAATACATTAAAATATGTCATGAATTGCTTGTACCAAACATTGCATTCAATTCACAGTTTGTTTTGTTATGCATTCAACCAATGAATAACACATTTGTATATGAAGTCAAACATTTGGTGTGCTTTTCATTCACTGAAATATTATTGAAAACGTTGTCGTCGTTCAAAAAGTACGTCAATTCTTGACAACTTTTATAATACATTCAGAATTAATGAAGAATTTGTGTTATTTCGTATATAAAATCACCTTGCTTGTTCGGCACAACATTCGCGTCTGTAGTAATGCTAACCCAAACAATGATTTTGCTTTAAATACCCCTTAATATCTTAAACACCCCTTAACTGATGCAATATTTGTGTCAACATTTGATGTCAATTATATGTGAAAAAACATGCGTAAAGTATTTGAACAATAGTTGACAATATAGTTGTAAATCAAATTTTCATTTTCAAAGGCAATGAAATTTAATTGACAAAAGTTACCCTGTTTTGTATTCATCTAATATATAGATCTCTTTCGATATTGACGTTCGCTATCAATACAATTGCAACCAATAATATATTATTCATTAATTACTGAATTTATTGTATTTTATAATTAAAACTCAATTCAATTAAATATACAATTCTTTACTTTTTCATTCATTTCCTGATAAATAAAATACGAGACTTTCCTCGAATATACTGGAATCAAATTTATATTATCAAGGTTACATCAACACACAGCTCACATAGGGTGATCTGTAGGTCTGGGTGTGTGGTATGGATGCATCACCTGATCTACTTGTGCTGTAATATGTGTTGCATTTATAGCTAACTCATCCACAATCACACCATTCGATTGCGGCACTCAATTGAGAGCACATTGTTATAGAGAACACCCTATCAATTAACACCCCTTAAGGGTCTCCTCATTCGCTAATGCTATGAACACTTCGACGGCTGTTCACAATTAGGTCGAAGAGTGATTGGATTATTAAATGATTCGGAACACATTCGGTCAAAAACGCTGTATTAATTGACTATAAAATAGATTTTTTATATCATAGAAATTTTTGACATAACCTTGATCAGAACTCTACCATGCTAATTTTAACATACAACTCTACCATGCTAATGTTGACATACAACCAACATACTTTACCATGCTAATTTTCATTTGGATTCCTTTATATTTGTAGAACTAAAGACATATTTACATTATTTATAAATATTCCGGATATTTATTGACACATATTTACAATAAAACACAATAAAAGTGACAAATGTTTTGTTAATTATTTTTGAATGAAAATTATAACGAAGTTTGTATGGTGTAATGACATGACCTGGATTGTTTTCATATTCATTTAAAGATGAAAATATCTTTTCATAGATATGTGAATCAGATGTGAATGAATGTAAATAACTATAAGTTTAATGAATCATAACTTTTACAGTTATTTGGAGTCAAAGTAATTATCAATAATCTGTTGAAACGATTTGTTTCAATAGAATGACATTTGTTTGTCATAAACCCGGGTCTGTTTGAAAATATCAATGGAATGAATTAAAAACGTAAATAATATCATGTAAGAAATGCATCTTGCTCAAATAGAGCACCTTGATCACATTTCAAATCAAATATTATTATTTCACATGAAACAAACATAACATTCAATACATATAAGTAAGCCTTTATTGGATTTATTCCCCCTAAAATTATCGCACACCTGATAGTATCCAAGGTACTGTACTGTACTGTACTGTATCACTTTCTTTGTTCACTTCAGTCAAAACATTATTAATAGTTTATAATAAATATTTTTGTGGTGAATATTGTCTTTCATTTGATACCCCTTACGAATAAGTGTACCATAAGGCCAGTCAGTAATGCCTGGCTATGAATGCGAACGTTTCGTAAACCTGAGCCCAACAGAAAAGGCTGAACTCACGTGCAGTATATGTCAAGACATATTCAACTGTCCGGTAGTCTCCCAGTGCTGTCTTCAGACCTTCTGTGAAGACTGTATCAATGGTTGGCTTAAAAGCAACACAACCTGTCCTTATGATAGGAAGACCCTGACCATGACTGGCCTTACAAAGCCACCCAGGTAGGTTAATGAGACCAAATGATTGTTTAACCTCTCATGAATGCCTCACATCCCAGAGCTATGGTCAATATGATGGGAAAATTGAAAATTCGTTGCGATTTCAGAGACAAAGGATGTAAAGAGATATTGATTTTGGATAATGTGATTCAACACGAAATCAACTGTCGATTCAATAGAGAAAAGGATTCAAAAAAATGTAAAAAATGTTTTTGTGAATCCAATCAAAAGTCTGGTCACGACTGCATTAAAGCGCTGTTAGATTTGAACCGTAAGGCAAAAGAAGAAATCGAGGCATTGAGAAGACAAAAATTGAATACTACTGCCCTCAACAGCAATACTACTGGCGCTATGAGTCAACTGATGGCCAGTAGTCGAGAGCAGTCATTAATGCGTGAAATTAGAGAATTAAAGTCAGAAAAAGAAAACTTTTTAAAAACAATTCAAGACTTGTCTAATAGAGCGGAAGTGATCACAAGACCTAAATCTACATTCTTTTCGGTAAATTCTCTGTTGAATAGCATTTGAAAATATATTATAATTAAAATTCAATACTCAGCCCAAACCTACAGCACCTCCGCCTCCGCCTGTGCTTAAAACGGAAGGAAAGACGGCTTATTTGATCACGTCTTCTGAAGAGGTGAACAACGAATGAAATGCTCAAAGAATATAAAACTATAAAAAAACGATTGTTTGTTAATATTTCACACATTTCATACCCCAGGTCTCAGAACAAGACGTCTTCACATCTGCGAGGAAACACTTATGGAGTCCAGAGATAACACAAAATGAAATGAATAAAGAATTGACTCAAAAAATATTGTCAATTATTCGCAATGAAATCAAAGAATATAACAGTATTTTCATTGTATGCAAGAATATTGTGGACAAACTGAATGTCGAATATGGCAGTCATTGGCACTGTTTGGCCAATCATCACAATTGCAACAAATCTTACTTTGCATTCGAGTCGGGATTTCTCATTAGATTGAGATTCGGTTTATTAACGATTCAATTATACAAAACACAATTCGTGAGTTCAGTTCACTTCCACTCAAATAGCCATTCATTTGAATTGCTTTCTATTCATAAGAAATGATTTCAAGATTTGTAAATATTTTTGTCTTTTAGTTAAATGTTCAGCAATTGAGACAACGGTTCAGAAGCGGAAAAGTCAAGAAAGATATTAAAATATTGAGGACTGATATGAAACAGACAATGATATCAGACGTGAAAAAGATCGCGTTCTCAGCAATTGAATGCTCAGACACTTTGACCACAATTTCAAATGAGATTAAGAACAAAATGGAAGCCAGATATGGAATGGGAGGAAAGTGGCAGTGCTTTATATTTGCATACTATGGTGTATTTGGCATTCATCACACCCCGGGCACATTCATCAGCTTCGATTTGGCTGAGCTCACGATTGCCTTATTTCAATCCGGTGGCTGAACCGTGACATACATGTGCTTCAAATTAACACAGCTTTTAATATAAATTTAATTCATATTTAAAATAAAAATCTTTTTATTCAAAAACTTTTAAATTTTTAACATTTATTTATAGCGAGTAATAAAAATGTTTTATTGTTTGCATAAACACTGCATTTATAGTACACTCTCTTATAGTAATCCAATAATTAGGCCTCAATTGACTATTTGTTGAAATGACCCCAAAATGTGGTCAATACTGGCTGTGGATAAACATATTTTACAAACTCTTTTGCATTCAATTAATCGCAGAGATTGTGATAAATGTAAAGAAAATGTAAAGTTTTATTCAATTGTTTAATATAAATGTTTGACAAATCGATTCGTTATTCACATATTCATTAGACTTCTCTCACATTCGGACCGGCATTTAGATCTGGAGTTATGGCACTCGAATGCAGGGGCCGGTTGACCTGAGAATATGGCACCTGTAGGTTAATTTCATATAAAACAGATTAGCTTTTGATTGCATTTGAAGTTGTAGTGAAGGAAATACACTTAAACTCTGATATCTATTATAATACCTGATATGTCGTTCCGGTGAAGACATTTCACGAATTCGATATCACATGAATTGTTGCAAAACATTAACCGAATTCTGGGTAGAGTTGAATATGTTGTCCGCCAACAGATCGACATCACTGTCCACATCATTAATATTGTACTGAATTTCATGTTTTTGGTGAGAATTTCGATTTGTAAATGAATTTTCGTTAGCATTAATTTTGATATATTTTCAATCTTTTGACCCCTTTTTGTTCAAAATCATTGGTCAGTACTTTTGAACCATTTATTAATCATTTTCTAATCTAAAGATTAACTCAATTTTCATTAAAAACAGAAAATATAAACTTTTTTTGAATTGAAAACAATTTAAGTATTTTAAAAATAAGTTCAAAAACATTTCAAAACTTCAAATTGATTTTACTTTATTATAATTTTTTGACTTCAATTGTATTTACCATAGAATGTAATGAAAGAAAATGACAACAATTTCTAAATATATTTATTATATTTTGTTCAAAATATATAAAAACAATTTTCTCATCATTTTTCAAAAGTGTAATAATAATAACAAAACCTATTGTTATATAAAGTATAAACTTTTATATAAACTCAGTGTTCAGTTGAGTGGAAAAGTTAATTATAGTTTTGAAAGTCCCCTCGAATTCAAATTCCCCTTCAATTCTAATATCTATCAGGAATTCCTATTACAGTCAACTCCGAATATAAAGCACTTAATGAATGACTAAAAATAATTATTTACTATTAGTTATGAATTAGAAATACATTAATTTTAACGAAAAATACAAAAAAATGGTTGAGTTTTGTATAGATTACTGAGTGATCAATTGGTTCGGAACGGCATTTAATGGCAGTGACTTTATTGCATTCTCCCTCCCGATCCCCGTCTATGAGTGGATGACAAACACTCCCCAAATTCAGACCCAGTGCACACTTTGTATTCCCCCTTCAGGGCTAGCTTACAGCCCCTCATCACTCTATTTTGGTTATGCCATATCACAGATATAATCGTCTGTTCGCTCACAACACATCACATCCAGGGGTAGCAAAGGATGCAATTTAGAGGGCTTTCATTGAAAGTTTTGCTCAATTATAACTGATATAACATTACACAAACCTAACAAGGTGAGTTCACTATCTATGACATTTTTCTCATAATTTATATAAACTTGAAAATATTGATTGAATTGAAGCTCATTATAATTAAATATCAAAATGATCAAGGTTAGGTTAGGTTAGGTTAGATTAGGCTTCATTGCTATGTTTATAACATTTTTCATAAGATTTTTTTCATTGAAACCTATCAATTTCCCCCCTTTATTCACCCCTGACATTACATCCCAACAGCTGTACATTTGACAGACGAATAACTAAAACACAAATCGCATAACAATTCGTGTGAGTGCTCTCGAAAGAGCACTGGTAGTGAACGACTGGTCTTTTCGAGGGGATAGTATTTGGAGTAAAGTTTTATATATAACAAAAATTACAACAAATTTATATTATTTTTCAATTCCTGTCCCAAAATGTGATCACATAATGAATGTCAAAGATATGCTTATATGACATGAATGTGTGGTTACTTTCGGTGCCCTAACTGTGCTTTTTTGCACAGTTATCATCACATATGCCATAGACTATTGAATGATTGTTTGTTTCGGTGAGGATTTTGTTGGCAAAGAATTCTTGTTTCAATGTCTATAATATAAGACTATTTTACCCAATACTAGGAATTTTCTGCCCTTCCCCTCCCCAGTGCTCTCGCTCTCTATTTCTCATTGATTGTCTGGTGTTTGTGTGTGTCCGCGCGAAAACTCACTGTGCAGTCAACACTTGGAGGGAATAGTACTGTAGGCAACTGTGCATCGAAGACGACAGACAGACAACTAATTTGTGTGCCATTCCTTTGGAGTACATAAAAAAGATCACTTAAAACCCCTTTAAGAAAGAGAGTGAATTGAATACCAGTGCAAGAGTTGTGAAAATACAGAGTTCAGTGAATATCATATTTGTTGGAATCGTATTGAAAGTCATAACCAAAGGTGAGAATCACATTTGAAGTCATGTATTGATTACAACAGTTTGTGATCTTTTCAAATATTTTCATTTTTCTCATATTTTTGTTCTTTGAAAATGAAATCTCGAAATGAAATCAGTTTTTATTTCATTTTTCTTTTGAAATATATTTAACAAAAGATTTTTATAATTTTCTCTTTTTTTAGAGAAATGTATTTTTGGAAAATTTTTCATAAAATTCTTACTCATTTTTGACGACAAACACATTGCTATTATATTTCATTCATGTCTTGAATGTCAGCAAAATATTTATTTCATTAACTATTTTTTTGTTGATTCAATTCTTTTTAAAATAACAATATTTCAAAGTTTTTTGGGAACAGCTCTGGTGTTTGAGATGTGCTGTCGGCATATATCTACACATGTCTCACACCCCCTGAAAAGCATAATTACTACAACATGTGAATCAATGATATCTAGTGTTCAATAGAGTCTATGTCAAAATTCGTGTAAAGCTTTCAATTTGAAGGCCAGTTGTCTCAAAATATGGATATCTATCGATAATTTGGATAATTACAAGGGTGCAGGTGGGGGTTTTGTATTTGTTAAATAAATATCTTCTATGAAAAAATATTTTGAAAAATACAAATAAATTCAAAAATATTTTGTTTAAATGACTTATATTTGGTTGAAAATCAATGTTCAGATCAATAGAAAACAAAAATATATATTATTTGAGATGAATTAAGTCATGAATTAAGTCATGAATTATAGTTTCAAAAAATATTACTTTTGGATCAATTTATTTCAATATTTATATAAAATTTTAGTAAAAAATGTAAAATTTATCTTTTATTTAGAAAAGGATGAGTTGTTGTTATGTGATAGTGACGGCCAGGACCTTAATATGGACCCTATTGTCCATAGCGACCACCTTGACTATGATGGCTGCCATTTGGACCCCCATATGGCTGGTGGGGCCCCAAAAGACCCTTAGCAAACAAATTATTGCCAAACTTTCACATAAATCTGGTTTAGAATTCAATGATAATAAGGATCTAATGAACGAATTCATACCGTCTTTGGGTTTGTATATCACTTACTGTTCACTCAATTCAAGTTAAAGTGTCAGACAATTAGTGAAATAGATTTGAGACAATGTTATCATAATTAGTAATATTGGTAACAATTGTTTAATGAGACGTTGTTTTCAATAGTATAGCAATAAATATAAATAATTGTTAAACCTATATGTGCTGCACAGGCATTTTCAACCGGTGCACAAAAATATATCAACTAAATAGCTTGGAAACAGAATGCGCACCATTTGTGACAGGTCTGGATCAGGACAACCAGTCGTTCCCCAACGCATGGAAGGCGTCCTTAATATTCATTATGATCGGAGTTTGTGTAATGAGTCTCACAATTATTGCCAGTCTTTTAGGTATTTATAATTATATTCATTTGAATCAATGCTTACATCAATTCAATCAAATGTTGTCTTAAATAATAACCAAAAACTTTGTCTTAAGGTTGTTGTAAAAGAAGTATTTGTCGAAAAAGTATATTCACGATATCCGGCACAATTCAAGCGGTGGCAGGTATTCAATGAACAGAAATAACCCTTTTTATAATGCATTAATTCATTGAATATATTAAAGGTTTGTTTTATATTTTGGGTCTATTTTGCTATCCATTCGGTGAGTGAATCGTATTATAAATAAAAATGAATTATTAATTCATTATTAAATGACTGATAGGTTGGGGAAGCCTTCGAGTAGAACGTGTGTGCGGTGTAAAAGCTGACCCTTTCCTTCTCGGCGACTGTACTTTAGGTCATTATTTGCTCTAATAATACAAATAATGTTATCAATGAATATATTTTGTGACCAAAGGTTGGGCACTATATCTGGCTGTGGGAAGCACTGTATGCACATTCCTGTGCGCCATTCTATCTGTGCAAGCTGAACTATCGACGTCGTCAGACAAGGTCCAAGATGAAATACTTGATGGCAAGAATATCATTTGCCTGTTATGATTGTCAATACATTGTGTGCACTGGTATTATAATTGTGGAAATGGATCAAAGGTTTACTGATCCAAAACTCACATAAGTGTTGTTTTTCAATATTCTTTGAAAATAATATTCATTTTTGTCAAACAATTATAGAATAATTTTTGTATTTATATTTCATTTGTATTATATAAATATTTGTACACTCTTTCAGTCATTTAATAAATACATTTTATTTGAGTTTTTTTTTTAATTACATTAACAATGAATTTCTCATAAAAAGTAATATTTATTTTTCATTCACAATAGAAGAGCAAAAATATTGCTCATAATTGAAATTCTTAGTGAAATACAGAATAAATTTAATATAATATATAATTTGAATAATAATTAACATTGAATTCAAAACAACATTTGTGTTCAATCAATAAGAATAACAGTCTATAATCACAGGCACTTTAACTAATTGTTGACCGAGGAATACAAACCTACGAGTGCTATAAAAATGGACAAAATAATCATTATTACAATATTAGGAAATAGTTTGGAAATATATCCCGGATTAGTCTATACATTGGTCAGTTTTGTTGAAAATCATTGATCTTTTAAGAAATATTTAAACAAAATTATTATTATAGTTATTGTTAGAGAAGAACAACAATTATATGAATGTTTTGTTTAATTCTTATCACAAGAAATGCTGCAATTCTTGCAATGATTAGAGAAGTCTTGAGATGAATATGAGTTAAGGATTGAAAATAATTATTACAAACATCTAAAGGAACTGTTGATTATGTAAGTCATTGAAAGACGAAATCATTGTTCACATCAATTAACAATATATAGAATTTACTTATAATTAATAATAATAGACAATAGTTCCCCAACAATATGATAATGGATCTGGATCATTGTATTGGGTCTGGATCATTCTATTTGATTGATATTTAAAATTATATTTTTTTAATAATTGGATATTGTTTTCATTCAAACATTATTTTTAATAAATTAATGTCAAAATCATTGAGCGCTTTAATCAGTCATTGCTTGAGTTTTTCATTAAATTTAAGCCCCTTTTCATTGGAAAATATTATGACTTATAAAATAATATCAATTATTGTATATTTTGTTAAATTTTTATATGAATTATAAAAATAATAAAAATTCTTTACAATATTTTTTGACTGAAATTAAGTTTGGATAACAAACTCATAAACAAAATGTTTGCACAAAATAATTTAGAAAAATATTTCTATTAAATGAAATCAAATATAGAGTGAAATTTTGATCATAAGTTTGAGTTCATTTCAAATCGTTTCAATAAATTAAATAAAAATTTTCTTAATTTTTAAATATGAAATAATAGGATAAGATTTGACAGCAAAGGAATGGAAGAAAAAGTGTTAACCAATTATGAGTTGTAATAAAAACAAAATTATTTTGAGAAATAAAATCAAATCTTTTGCTAACATTATATCCAAAGTATTGACACTTAGGGTTATAGTCGATGTCATTCGGAACGTAGTATACATTCTTCTGCTGCGAGTCTTCAATTAGCTGACTGGGCGGTGAGCACACGACAAACTTCCTGTTCTCGAAGTATCCGAAGAAGCCGTCTCTACCTAACTCTCCCACTACATGGCTAGACCTTCGCGGGTCGTCATCAAAGTATCTGCACCTGTGATAGTAGTCCAATGATTCTGGTATTAAGTATTCGCCACTGCGCTGAGGGTCGGGTGCCAGCAGTCTGGGCTTATCACAGGGAAAGAATTTCTGACCCATAAAGAAACCAAACGTTCCTTCCAGGCCTTTCGGACCGACTCTGCGACTATTATCTTCGTTATAACCATTTGTTTCTTTCACTTGACTTTCGACTCGAATTTTTGGCTCTATTTTGTCATTGTTTAAATCAATTGTTGTTTGAGTTGAAAAATATTCTAATAAAATAAATATTATTTATAAAAATATATCACAAATTGCATTCTTCACCTGAAGGTGCATTTACATAGCTATCGGCAGCCATTTGTTGCTCAATCAACTTCTCTTCCATTGCTTGATATCTAGTCTTCTGTCCGGAATCATAACTGAGATAATAGGGCGGCAATCGTTGGTCGCTCTCCACAACACTGATCTGGGTCTGTGCTTCATCTATCGCCGGATCATATCTTATATATTTGTTCAAAATTAAATGATTTTCTTTTTTAATATTCTTCTCATTATTTGAATTGAAATTATTATTATTAATGAGTTTAACACAAAATACACAACAAATCAATTGTAATAAAGTATAGACGACTGAAGCGATTGATATTCTCTTCATTATTATATTTGATAAGTTATTGAGAATTCATTCGTTTGTTTCACAAGAATATAAATATTCTGTTGAGAAAAATATTCTTTATTAACACAATTTATCATAAATTTGAAATTTTGAAATTTATTATTTTTTTTAAATATAGATTTTTCTCTTAAATAAAATATACTTAAAATATATTATAAAATGCATTAAATATATAATTGAAGTGAAGTTTGATTTTATCCAAATTGTTGTCTGTCATGCGTTTTGTGACCAGTTTTTTAGGATCTTTGCTATTGATTTTGTGATCCCTTTCTTCCCGAACGACTCGATTATTGATTTTCTATTCACTCATTTATACCAAACACACACACACTTAAGACCTGGATATTTGATTAGTTCTATAAATGAAATCTCAATCCAATTATAGTTATAAATTGTTGACACAATTTTTGGTTCATTGCATTGAAATTAGAATTTGTTTTACTTAATGAATATCTTATAAAAAGCTATGAATTCATAAAGAGTTTTATTAAATATCACTTTTCATATCAAATATCATTTAAATTAAAATAATTTCATTTAATAACGATTTTTCATATATTTTAAATGAAATTTCAAACAAAACACTAATACTTAAAAAATGATAAAATTGTAACAAATTTTGTTGTTAATATCTTTCTGTAAAAAGGGGTAAAACTAATTATATCCAATGAAATGAATAAATTATTATTTTATTTTTTATGAATATTTTCATAAATAAATTATATTTATTTTGAGCACATATTATGTCATTAAATCTCAATTTAAGTGTTGAACTAATCGTTGAATGTTTTGATTGCACACGAAATCTGATTGTCATTCAAAACAATATTGAATAACAAAGTGTTGAATAAATGTATAATAATTTTTGGTTAAATGAAATTTTATTCTTTAAACAGAAATCTTAATTAACATTCAATATATATATTATTTATAATCCAAAACAGAAATATATCTCTGTTTTTGAGCACTTAATGAAATATTTATTATATTAAAAATTTTAAACATATTAAACATTTTTAATCACATGATCTGTATTGTATTGATAGCAATAATATGAATAAAACACACGAATTGAATGAATAGTTATTAAGTTATTGTAATTATTTGAAACTCATTTGAAATATTTTTGTTCATCGCATTCAATGGTAATTAAATAACAAAAAAAAAATACATTAAAAGTATATTTGTTAACAACAATAGAGTTAATGAGAATTCAGTTTAAATGATTGATTGCATGTATTGTTTGAATTGGTTTAGACTTTATTAAAAGAATATTCTTATAATACATGAGTAATGAGTATATCCCAGAATAAACTCTATTTGAAATCATCGATAAGGGGTTAGATGTTCGGGTGTGCGGGGAGTTTGCATAGAAAAGGGTACAAAATGCTCTCTAAATACTCTAAGGGGCTATTTGTTGATTTTAAAAAATAGTAGACATTTGAATGTGTTTTGGGATTTTGCAAAAAAAAAAAACAAAAATATTAACAATAATGAACTTCGGGATCAGTGATCACAATGAGTGGTAATGGACTACTCTTTGGATTATATGTAAGACAAGACTTTTCGTCCCAAAAGTGAAATAAACGAATAATTTGTGAAATCAATAATTAATGTCAAAACCACTGCCGAAGACATACTGGCCATAAACGACATGTGATATATGGACTGTTGACCACCATTAGTACCCCAGCGTTCATACCCCGGATAATAGCGTGGAGGTTGTCTATCGTAGTATTCACAGCGGGCATCGTATGTGACTGTGCGGGGAATGTATGTAATATTGGTTGTGGGGTCGGTCTCTATTCTGGGCGGAGGATCGCATTTGACATGTCGATAGTTTTGGTCATAATAGCCATAATGTCCACCACGTCCCAAACCGCCCACCATTTTGCCCAATTGGTACCCCCCGTACGCCCCAACAGCAGCCCCCAGAGCACCCCCGGCCACTGTGCGTCAAATACAAAATTAATTCATAAAATGTAATAAATTTATGCCATACCTCCAGCTCCCAGTCCTCCCAAACCACTTTTTGATTTCATACCGGCTCCAGCGAGACCCGTGCCCAGGCCCATGCCTCCCATGCCCCCCATATTGCCATAATTGGTTCCATGTCCATCTGTGGTCACATATTATGAAATGGTTTTATCATTGATTTGAACAAAAAATGCAAATATTATTCAAATGAAAACAATCTCTCAATTAATCAAACATTCAATCGGTTTTTGAATGACTTAAATGTTTATAAAATGTCATTCAATATTAACTGTGACTCACGATTGCAATGATTGACCAAGCTGATTATCAAATGTGCTCTCTTATTATTCATGAGTAAAATGAAAGAAACTATTCATTGATATCTCATATAAGACATGAGTTTACTTTGATATTAAGGGGAAGTTATGTCAAGCACTGAATCGATATTAGCATTCATTACATTGATTAACGATAAAACTATAGCATAACCTTGATCATATTAATATATCAGCTATATTTACACTGAAAACATATTTATAAAAAATTGCTAATTATTTTCAAATTGAAAATATTTTTCATTAAATTTGGTTTAAATGAAATAAAAAGTTATTTGAATTGTATTGAATACTCACAGCCTGTTTGTCCCGGATAGTTGTGTTGACCAGGATAATTTTGCTGACCTGGATAATTGTGTTGTTGACCAGGGTTATATCCGGGCTGTTTGGGGTATGCACCGCCAGCACCAGCACCTACAGCACCAGCACCACCAGCAGCGCTGGGATTATAACTGGGATTATATGGGGGTTGCTTTGGATAGGGATCGGACTTGGGTTTTGAACCACGTCCTCTTGAACTGCTTCGCGAACGACCCCCACCTCCTTTGCCACCCTTCCTCTTGACCCGAACCAATTTGGCCACAGAATCACTGTTTGGATATTGAATGAATTGCTCCAAACATTCACTAATACTTGCAGTCAATGACAACAATAAGACAATTGATGTCAAAATTCTCATTGAATTCATGGCATTAAAGGGTCTGAAAAATGAAATTCAATCATCAAAACAAAACACACCCTTAAATAGCATCGATATTATGGTATTTTAAGACATATTTTGAAGAATCAAAACACGAATAAATGGTGTCTTGTTTTCAATGAATGCACGAAATCCTTAATACGTGCTTACAGTATGATGTACTTACTTTCAGAGCACAGGGCTATTACGCCATTCCTTGCAAGCGCTTCAGTGGATATTCAGGACTCAGTCAATCGATGCAGTCGTCAGAGAGACCTGACGTCATGTCTGGGGATATGGATGTGGACTGGAGTGGGAGCTGGCAATTAGACATGTGTTGGTGCAGGTGTTTGGCCTGTAAATAGTGTGGCTTATATTCGGATAATAAGCACAGCTGTGATAACCCGGCGCTTAATACCATTGAATACTTCATGCATTGATTGGATTTGAAATTAAAATATTTAGTATTAAAAAATGTTTTCCTAATTGAGTGAAAGTGGACTTTAAGGAAGTGCTCATAGAATGGCTTAATGCAAGAAAGGGTGCATTTGTGAGCACAGAGAATATGAGACTTTGATTCCAAGTATTGCAATCGCTATCAAATCCAAAGTCATTTAATATTTTCATTTATTTTGAAATCCAATAAAAATTCTTAAAATAATTGCATATTTTATAGACATAACAAGAGATGGAATTTCATGAATATCTATATTTGAACTTTGAATCAATGTTAGGGAATAACTAATATATCGATTCGACAAGTTGTTCTTAGGCCGATATTAGCAAGGTTCTTTTGTATAGTCAGTTATAGAGAGTATGGAATTTTTGAAAAAATCTTATGATTAGTAATGATATGTTTCGTCTGTTCTTACTATGCAATATTTTATGAAGAAATTAATTTTTTGAAACTTTTTTAATTTAAAACTAAAGAAAATAACAATAAAATAATATTTTTTTAAAAATTAGCTGCCAACTTACCCCTTAAGGGGGTTTATTAA
>JAQIXR010000275.1:0-35489 GCA_034700825.1 Quadroppia sp. Gr-Ori-00064 | reverse complement strand
GTAATGATCGACGGCATCAGTGGCTGTCGTAACGCTAAGACTGGAAGTGCTATCACAGGAAAGAGTGATAAATACATTTGGATTGTGGCCACCGGTGCCGACGGCCAGAAGAAGGTCCAGGCGTTCGATGCCATCAAACGGGAATTCGTTGACGAACTCAAAGACTATAACACAAACGACTGCATCGGTAGAGCAAAGGTCGAGTGGGAGAAGACAAAAGGGCCGATCGATGCCATGTTTGCCATCAGTTATCTCTATGTGTTTGTCGTTCAGAACAAACGGTACGCAATGGTCGACTGTTCCTTCATCTGCTCCGACCCCAAAGCCATCGGTAAGCCATACGATCCGCGATCGGTGCGTGACTTCGGCGTCAGCGAAGGCCAAAAGGTTCACGCGATGACCAAAATGGGGAAAAGGGTTCTTATGTTTCACTCCAACACATTCTTCGAGTTGGACATCAAAGGGGTCGGCTTCAAAAACACGGGCCAACTGTCTGTCTATAAAGTACCCAAAGCTAAGAACACTTTACAGGAGTTCTTGAGAGTCAAAGAGCCGGGAGAGTGTGAAAGTGGACTACCGGTTGCTAGTGATGAACCGACGTCCGAACCCAAGACGGGCGGTGAAGAACAGACGTCGGAACAGACGTCGGAGCCGAAGACAGGCGATGATGAGACTACCACCAAAGGGAAGGCAGTGGCCGGCGCTGACTCTGGCTCCAAAAAGGAGACGAAGCCCAGCCATGAAGACAAAGGGGACGACAGCAGCAGCAGCGCCTGGATCATCATTGTGGTCGTTGTCATTATCTTCGCTGTCGTCGCAATGGCTGTCATCGCCTTCTTCGTGGTATCGAAGGGCAAATCATCGTCGGGTGCGGGAAAGTCGGGAATGTCGCGGTCATCTGCGGCGCCGAGGAGTTCAATGAATGCCATGCCCTCGCAAGTGACGGGCGCACAGTCTGTCCGTTCAAACATCCAGCCCTCGAGCGCGAAGTCAAGTGTCGCCAAGAGTTCAGTCAAACCTTCGATGACTCGAAAGTAATTTTGTTTTTTTTTGTTGAAATTTTACTCAAAATTCTTAACGTTTTGTACAATGTTTTCGACTTTTATTTTCATTTAATTCACTATATTTTCGATAAATAATTCAAACAAAACTTCATTCAAATATTTATTATTATTTTTTTCGTTTGAATTCAAATGTAATCAAAAAAATTCTCTTCAAATAAAAGTATAAATAAAAATGATTTTTAAATAACATTTTTTTTTGTTAAACATTTCATAAAGTTTTCATTCAATGCCTAAACTCTTAGTCGAAGTTTCGACAGATTCTGATGGAAGTGATGAGGAAAGGGTGCGTTGATGAATATATTCCTATGGTCTCGGCCGGCACCGGGCAATAGGTACTGACGGGCGTGTAAGTGCATCGGTATGTGTCTCACCTTTGACTGCCTCACATTCAGCCCCAACAACATATCGCCCGTCAGTTTCTGTGGCGCCAATCGATCCAAATGGGAGTACTTGTGGTCACCCAATATCGGACACCGGAGGCCTAGACCCAAATGGGCGCGTATTTGGTGGCGGACACCGGTTTTGGGCCAAACCTTTTCGGAAGAAAATACACCTTAAAGTCAGTGAAAATCTATGGGAAAGAAAAACTGATCCAAACCTCAACCAAAGCCGCGTTTCCCGAATGGGAGAACACTTTGTATTGAGTGACCGCACGTTTGGCGCTCTTTGACGACCGCATTACATGTCGGTACTCTTCCAGCACTTCCGGCCTCAACGCCATGCGCTCTCTGCCATCGCATCGGCCGATCTCGAGTGGTATGTCGATGAGACCCTCGGGCTCTTCGGGAACGCCGCGAGTGATACAAAAATATCGTTTTACGATCTCATGGTTTGCGAACATTTGGTTCAAACGTTTCGCCATTTCCTGCGTTTTGGCCAACAATAGCACACCAGTGGTGTCTTTGTCCAACCGGTGGACAGTATATAACTGTTCGCAATCCATCGCTTCGACCAATTTTGGAAGATATTCGGTCAAAACGGGTCCCGACTTCACATCCTTCGTATGGATGGACAGTCCGTACGGCTTATTGATGGCCACGATATCCACGTCATTGAAGATGACGGACTTCAGCAGCAGTTCGACGATGTCTTCGTGTGTGAACGTTGTGTAGTCGAACACCTGTCCACTCAGTACACGATAACCTTTAGGGGAACGAGAAAAAGGGGTTTAAACAGAGAGAAAAAAACTTTGTTGATTCACACCCTTTGAGTCGAGTTTCTCTCCCTTGAGGTTGGATTTCGAGCGAAAGTCTTTGACATCAGTTGTGAACAGTTTGGGATAATTTGGACACACTTTTCCACTTTGAATGTCATCCAAATATTGGGCGCCAGTTCTTTGCGTTGGTCTCGAATAGTCGACTGTCTTCTTATTCACATCTTCTAACTTAATGTCCATCTGTTCGTCGATCTTCTTCTGGATCTCATCGTCGATGACATTGTTTTTATCGTTATTTACATTGAAATCATTATTTTCTTCAATTGTTTGCGCAAAGAATTCCGGTTTTAGTGGCGATTCATGACTTGAATCATCACTTTTTACCACACTTTCGGTCGGCATTTGTCGAAGACCTCTTCGAAGGTTATTTTTCTCAATAGTCTTCACTTCTTCTGCCTTTTGGGCCAAATATTCATGAAATTCATGACTGAATTTGAAGTCAATTTTACGCTTAAACATCGGTTCAATATTTCGGTCAAAAAATTGTCTTTCAATGAAATTCACGCCATTATTATCCTCTTCGACGACATTGTCCTCACATTTTGGATCAACTGATTTCAAGCTGTCGGAAAAGACGCCAAAGTATTGATCTTCAAAGAGATTATCTCTGGTCTTGACGTCCACTTTGGACTCAACAACACATGTGTCGACATTTGGATCAATTTGTCCCTTAAAGTCATCTCTGGTCTCACTTTCGGCTAACAAAAGGCACAGACAATCAAAAAAACCATAAGACATATGAAGACAACAATCACTTACGTTGACTTTGATCCGATTGTCGACTACTTTGTAGACTTGCCTCAAAGGCATTGATGTCAAACTTGGGCCGAGTGTTGTCCGGGTCGTACTGGCCATGGATTGTGGGCTCGTTGTCCGAATCGAGTCTCACTTTACCGAAAGACGTGACCACAAAGTGTTGCTCATTCTTCACTGCCATCCGTTTGTCGAAGAGGTCTTTGTATTTGTCATACGTTTGCTCCCAAACGCCGTTACCATCATATGAGCCGCTGATGTCTTCACTCTTGGCCTCCAATACACCCAAATAGTCGTTGTTTTGCATCTTGTGGTCAATTGGTCTCTGCATTGACACGACATCCGAGTGGCCATCGCTGGCACCGGTGGTCCTCTTCCTCCACGTCCTCTTCCCAGTGGTCTTACATCTAATGCAATGTCTTTGTCGCAGACATAACAACGACAACAACTGTCTGTTTGTCTGAGTTTTGCATAAATTTAATAACATTTGAATTAAAGAAAAACTTTTTGTTTTGTTTCAAAACATTGTCTCAAATGTAAACCAAAAAACACATGACTTTTGTTTGGGTTTTGTGTTTGCATTGAAAACAAAATGCTTTTCCTATTATAACGACATCTGTAGTCGATGTGAACTATTGGTGCCAACACTGGATGTGTTCAATCAATGGGTATTCTTTGGCCGAAGATATTCTTCATCTTCTTAAGTGAGAACACATTTGATGATAATATATGACAATTGTTTTGACAAAACAATGACTACAACCAATTGATGGCATTCAATAGTGGCTAAGAATATGATTAGACCCCCCTTTTGCTAGCTATTCGAGTGCTATTCAGGGGGTTTTTCTCCAGAAGAGCCAGGGGCATATAGTATAGGTTTGCATAATTGCGACATTGGACACGAAATACGTTTTTGTAGACATTTTTTGACTTAAAATTCATATTTAAATTTTGATTTAAAGACACTTTTTTGTCACTCTTTTGATAAATGGTTTGAAAAATATTTATTCAAATATTCAATCATTTGATTAAGTATTTGTCAAAAGAATATCTGACGTTATTCTCCGTTGGAATGTCTAACGAAAAGGTCATTTATGTTATAAATTCACGTAATGTCAAGTCTTAAGACATAAGTCAGAGACAGAACTTTTTTTTTTGAACATTTCAAACATCTCGTCAAAAGTCTCGTATTTGAAGGTCTGTCCAAACAATGAGAAATTCAATTAGTTTTATATATTTATTGAACAACTTTTGACAAGATTTTCGGCAACTTTTTTTTGATGTCTTTGTTGACTGTTTAGGTCCTCAAGTGATAGTCAAGTATTGCTAATAATATTCTTAATTATAATTCAATAATTCATTTTGAAATCCATTGTCTCTCATATTCGTTGAGCATTCAGTCAATCAAATAATGGATTATTTGTTATATTGAAAAAATAAATATAAAAATTTCATTAACAATATTACAGTTAGTTTTGCTTAAAGAAAATAAATTTTTATAATAGTTATAAAAAAGATGACAAAAATCCATTCATTTATAATAAACATTCAAATGTCTTGTTTGGAAAAACTCATTCAAAAAGTGTTTATTATATTTAATTTGCATTCAATTAATACGAAAATTAATGACAACTTTAAATGTGATTAAAATATTTCTCTTCTTTTTTAATGAAGTTTTCACTCAAAACTCCTATCGAGTGATGGATTGAAAATCAGGAACTGATATATATATTTGCATTCGATCTAAACATATATAAGAAATCCATTTCAATAAATTCCGGTTCACTTTATCTATCATTTAATAGTATTTTTTTATAAAAAAAAATTAATTTCATATAATATTTATATATTCTCTAACTTTTATATACTTTACGACCGTTTCTCTCAATTTCGTATTATTTAATTAATTCATATAAAACGAAATATTTTTATATGTATTGGAAAACAGTATTAAATGTTAAAATACTTAATAATTGCCGTCAGGGTATAAATGTCCCGGTTATAAGTGGTTATAGCAATTCATTTATCACTTTCAATACATATCAATACAACAAATCTATTGACTATTCTCTCAATGAAAATGTGTTTCTCATTTCGAAGGGGGATATTAATAATATAAATAATGACTGTTGTGTTCTAACCCTTTTCACAGTCAATTTATTACACCCTTAATTGAAAACGAAATTTTTTCTGTCCAATCAATTAGTTTGTTTTTGAGTGAAAATTATTATTAATTTTTTTGGTTTTATTCAAAACTCAATCTTAGATTACATTATATTAAAGGGTGAGAGCTTTAAGACATTTACTGTTTTGCTAATACACTGTATATCCGTATATAATATAATGGTGTTTGTGTTTGAGACAACATATTTGATTCGGAACCGATAATAAAATCCTAAATATACCGGTATATATAATCTCTAAAACGACAAAATCAATTTTTCAGTGCAAATATCACATGAATTCCACGAAACACATCCAATATCACCACAAGTGGACATATGTTTAAGTAGTCATTGAATTAAATATACATTTTTTTGTTTTGATTTAATAGACGAATACAAACAACAAAAATTGTTTGCATTTCATATTAAATGCTATTTTTGTGTTCATTTTATTCGAGAAACTTATCTGTAATTTACAATCAGATGACTAAAAACAAAACCAAAAAAAATACTTTACTTATAATAAACTTGAAAAAAGACTTTTTCTTTATTTTATATAACATTTAATATAATATTTTTTTGTATAAAACTAAAACTCAAACAAAAATTCTTATGAGAAATAAAAATAAAGTATATTTTTTCTGATGTAATGAAAGAGATGTTTAGATATATATTATTTTTAAAATTTTAAAACAAATTATATTTTTAAAGTCAAAGACTTTGAACTGATTTTTCATATTTAATAATAAAAAGATTTTTTTATCACTAAATAAAAAAACTGAAACAAATTTTTTTTTTCGTCAGATAACTAACTATTTATCTAATGCTTATAAAAAGGACTTTTAATTAATATAAAAATCATTTTTTTCGGTCATTATTTTATATGAATTTTAATATTTAAAACATTTATATATATATAGTTATAATATATTAAATGAATTTCAAATTAAAATAACAAACATTTTATCCTTAATCCTAAAAACACACATAATATACAGTATTAAAAATGTTGTGTTTTTTGCTTTAGAAAAATCTATTTTTATTTAATCAGGATATGAGTGAAAAATATTTTCAAACCAAATTTGTTAATAATTTCTCTCTGATTATAAAACACTGAAAAAGTACTGCCAAATGAGAGGCATATATTCATTAATACAGGTCGTGAATATCCAGCACAAAAAACAAGTAAATAAATTCTCTACTTATTATATATACTGTAAAAACTGTTGTCCAAAAAAACGGTATGATTTCTGTTTTTTTAGGCCCCCTTTAGACGACAGGTAGTTATTTCGTTTCACATATAATTTGGTCGAAAAAAAACAATTTAAGAATAATTAGAATAAATATTTTGATTCATTGAATGGTTTTTTTATGGATTTGAAAATCAATTCAATTGAAAGTATATGATAATTGAAGTCTCAATTCATCACTAGTTTTGTAAAATAGTTCACTAAATACACTGTTTATATAAAAAAGTTGTTTGACATCAATTAAAGACCAAAAAACACTAAATACAAAACTTTTTTTTTGTTTTTGCTTTTGTAAAATAAAAAAAAATTTCAATTTCTAAATGAAATTCGTTTTTCGTTTTATTTTTATAATTCATTTCTCATACAAATGGATAAAAATATTTAAATTGATTTAAATAATAATTAAATATTCATTAAAACATTTTTCTGTTAATCAATTCCTCGAAGGGTTTTAAGACATTATTTATCGCTTACTTATGTATGAAATATCAGACACATTCAAAAATACCTATCATTTCAATTCATGTGATATTCTAATTAATTCGCAAGTTCTCTCTCGCTCTTCTCCCCCTTAAATCTCAACCCCCTATTCGTTTGGAGAGTGAGACAAACGGCTGAAAAAAAACTCAATAATAAAATCTTCACAAAAAATAAATTCCTTAATATTAGTGTTAATTAATTATAATATATTTATATATGAAATATAATGTGATATAACATAACATATTATTTATAATACGAGTGAAGAAAATAAACGTTTTTTATAATCACTTTTATGACGCGTACGGTTTAGGGGTTTTCCCTCCACTTGGAAAGGCATTACTTCGCACAGCGCCTGTGAAGGCGAACGAGGAGTGACTTAAAAACATAGAGGAAATTGTTTGCAGAAAATCATTTGATTTTACAATCATTTCTTACATTCGTTTTTATCACTCAATTTTCACATACATACAGTCAGTGAGTATTTTTCAATACATTTTTCTTCTTTTTGATTGAGTTATCAAAAGAGAGAAATCAAATCAAAATCATTAATTATTATAATATATTTGACTTTAGTCTTCACTATATAAATGCGAGCAAACCATTGGCTTTAAGAGCACCGATACCATCGACACTCTTCTCATTAATTAATTTATTGCTCATCACTTTAAGTGTTGTCAAGAGTTTAGAAAGTTTTTTACTAAGAAAAAAATAAGTTTTTCTCTCTGTTCAACACGACTATAAAAACGCTTTTTATATATATTTCTTCGAAATAATATATATTTTCATTGAAAGAGCAAAACAGCAAAAAAGTAATAATAATATTCATTGCAATTGTAATCACTTGTAAAACATGTGCCTTAAAGTGAAAATAGTTTCCAAAACTTGATATTATTATTTGGCGTCAAAAACGTGTGAAAACAAAAACTCTTGAATTTGTAATAATAATAACTGAATAGTAATAATAATAAATATTTTTCTACTTTTGAAGGAAATATTGAGTGAAAAGAAAATACATATAAAAATAAAATGATGGAAATAAGTAGTATTAATGCCAGCGATGGAGTGCTCGTCAACAACCTCTACTTCGGCTACAGTCGTGGCCAACAGCCCGAGATCGCCAACGCCAACCTACATGTGCCCAGGGGCATCATCTACGGGCTACTGGGGCCCAGCGGGTGCGGTAAGACCACACTCTTGCGCTGCATCATTGGCCGACTCAAGCCTAGGAAAGGCATCGTTAGGGTGTTCGACACACAGCCAGGTATTGACACATACATGAAAGGAATGACACTTTTTTTGATATGACATTTATTTTTGGTGTCTTTTCTTAATGCCATTTTCACAGACGTTAACATCTATTTAAAGGGGGTTTTTTCGCACAATATTTTCTTGTGATTACAATCAAAACAAACAATTTTTTTTCTCTCTCTTTGAGTTGACATTAATTTTAAACATAATTTTTATATATATATTTAAACTCGTAATAAATATCCAGTGATTAATAGACGCACAAAAAGTGTTTTTTTTTCATATATTATTAAAAATAAAATTAAATAAAACTTTTTTATCACATACTTATCACTCATATTATGTTTTTTCTTAATTAATAACATAAAAACTTATGTTTTGTTTGCTATTCAAAGAGTTTTTTCTTTATGGAATAATTTTTTATTATTAGTGGCTTTAAAAAAAGTGCCCCTTTTTTAGGGTCTATACACTTGTGTCAGATCTAACGAATAGATGTGTTTCACAACTATTTTTAAGCATGAATTTTTCAATTATAATTATTTTTATAATAATTTTTTATTTCTTTACATCTTTTGAGATGTTTTTTGATGTTTAAAATAATTATAAATTATTTTTATTATTATTTCATTTCTTAATATATATGAAAAGAGATTTATTTTTACATATGTTTAGAGTCTGTGAACTCTATTTTCGTTATACAATTTCGTTAAACATTTAACAAAAATCCTCTGAAATGAAAAAAAAAACAATAATTTTCATAATTATGTTAATAAAACATAAGAATTATTTTTTCTAATGTTATTCAGTATTATTTCGTTTGTTTTATTTGATTTATATATAAATTAATAAAAATAAATATATTTTTAGCACTCATTTTAATAGCACCCGAACTATACTGTCATTCGTATAGAGTTTTCTTTAAATACATTTTTAAAACATTTTTAAAATATTCAAAACTTTTTTTTTTAATTCGTCTATACTTTTTGATGTCATTTTGGTTATCAAATGTTATCAAATCTGCGATCTTTTGACTTTGGTTTTAGTGTTGACTACTTTTTTCACATTATATTTACGATAATAAGTATTGAAAAAGACTTTGAGTCTTAAAACCATTTCATCGATATTTAGTCTCATGTTTATATAGAGGTAAAAATCGGTTACAAAAATAATTAATAAATTTCTCTGTATTTAAACAAAACAAAACCAAAAAAATTAGTTTTTGAAGAAAAAAAAACACATATTTTGTATTGAAGGTTAACCACAATGAAAGTGACGTTCAGATAGGGTGCCATTGATTAAGAATTTATTGTTATATAATATTCTATGACTTCTTATAATATAATTATATAAGACTTTGAAAGAATTGAGAAAATAGTTATTGAATAACAAAATAAAAACAACAAAAATCTCCGAAAAATAATTTTTGAATATATTTTTTGATTGCAAAACATATTTTAAACAAAATTGAATCCAAACTGAATTTGGGAACGGCTTCGATATAGCCGGGAAGGGATATTTCCGGACTCATTAGCCTCAATAACATCATTATTAATGTTTAGTCATTTTTATTCACCGCAGAAAAAAAAATTATAATTCATTTAACACTACATACGAGTTGTCATTAAAACTATAGCACAAGAAAAAATACATTGATTTTCAATAATAACACACATATAAAGAGTAGTTTTTATGCACTTCTCTTCAATTGATTGACTTTTTTTCATATTAAATAAATATATGTTTTTCTATATTATAATAATTAAGTCATTGTCTGAAAATTATACTCATTTTGTGGTCATAAATGTAATTGAAAAATTAATTACAATATTATTTATTATTATTATTTAATCGAAATATTATTTAATTATTTATTACTTATAATTTTTTTTCGCTAACAATACGAATGCAGTTATGATTTATTTGTCTGTTTTAAAGGTTAATAAATAATGAAAACTTTATGAATGAATTGCATGAAAAACATTATCAAGAAATTCAGTGTTCGGTCACTGAAATGAACCGTCAAAAAAATCATCACTTTTTTTACTGAATAGCAATTACTATTTATTTTAAAAAATGTAAATTTAATTAAAGGTTTTTCACATAATTTCTTATATAAAAAATGTGTATGACTTTGACTATAGTGTGTGTCAAGGGTTTTGAGAAAACAGTGATTTGAATATTCATTTATAATAAGAAAAAATCTTATCTTATAATTAATATTAATTGAAGACTTCGTTCACAAATAATAACATTGAAAGACCAGAAGAAATCAATTTTCTGGCGAAGGATTTTATGCATAAATATTTTTCAACACAAAAACACTTGAATTATTTAATTGAAAAAATGTTTTTTTCTGTGAAAAACAAACATTTCATTCAATAAATAACATCATTGAATGTTTCGGAAGTTTTTCCCTTAAGTTTAAGAATAAAAATCTTGTCTTAAATAATGAGTTCATAGGAAAGTAATAAATAGATCATTAGTTCCCCTCTTATTCTAAATACTAATCTCACTGTTTGTGTAGTTTTTTTTCTGTGTGTTAAAGTAATGCAAAAAAAAATTCTTTCCTAAATTTACTATAAAAATAGAGATGTATTGCAAATAGAGATTGACTTTTAAGACCAGAAATATATTTTTTGAAGGGCTTTGAAATCAAGTGATCCAAACAATGGCTCCGATTCTTATATCCGCTCTTTTGGTAAGACCTCAAGGCTTTGATCAATCAATCGGTTCATAAATTTTTTGCTCAAACATTTCTCTCTCTATCTCTCAGACGTCAGTGAATTAAAAATCGATTTTTCATTTGAATATTTAAAATATATTCAAATCTACTTTCAATCCAACGGAATGTTCACCTGATTTATGAACATTAAAAATAATTATTCAAATCAAAAGCAAATCTCTTTTAGACTAAACTTTTTCATTGAACAAACATTTTTGTGACAAATTTTGAGACACATTTCATATATAAATTATATAAAAAGCTTTTTCATTCATTGCAATGACATTGGACTCTATCGCTCATGTATATCATTCACGTCTATCTCTTTGTGAAAGAAATACCTTTTTATATATCTTATTGTGGTTTTCATTACATATAAGACAATGAAATGCGATCTTTTCTGTCGATAAACTAATTGGGAGAAAAAAATGATTTTATATTATATTATATACATATAAACCGGTATTTGTTTTGCATTTTTCAATATCACAAATGACAGACAAAATATGTATAAAGTGTTCAGTTTTTTTCTGTTTTTTTTTCTCTCCAGAATTACATTACAAACAGTCATTAGACAAAAGAATTATATTTCAAACGAAAAACAAATTAAAAAACAAAAATTGTTTAGTTATTAATGAAATTAATGAACAGTAATATTATATATCAAAAGGCATTGAATTTAATAAACTTTGAACCAAAAAAACTAACCCTAAAAATGACCTCTTTTTTACACTTAATTTTTATTAGTTTTCAGTTTCAAAATCACTTATAAAAAGTCACATATTTTGCAAACACGAGATTTTGTGTTCAATACCTATAGAGAGAAAATAATGTAATTGTTTTCACATTGAATTGAAAGCAAATTCTTTAACATTTAATTGAATCCGATTTCGAGAATATATACATTAAATCATTGAGTTCCAAGAGAGAGAATGGGAGCAAACTATAGAGACTTTATTGATTGATATACACCTTACTCAGGGGTTGTTTGACAACAAAATCCAGTACTCTTTTATGCCCCTTATGAAGTTTTCATTATTTCTGTTGTATTCCTTCCTTTAATTATATGCTATGTTTTTTGTGAATGTTTTTAAACATTACTCAAAGGTTTAAAACTGATTAGAAATTATGTTGTATTTTAGGCCGATTTTAGGCCTATTTGGATTTCAATGCATTAAATGCATATTTGTTTTCAGAAATAATTACTATTTATTTGTATTAATATATTCTATAGAAATGCGACAAATATTATATGAGTTGAAAAACAAACAAATGAATTGAATATCAAATTCTGAAATATTTTGTGTAACAAAAAAAAAATAATTTTTTTTCATTAATAGCTTTTATAAACACTTTGTGTTTCTATTATTTCAAACATCACTCGAATTGTTGTTTATATAAAATTAATGCAAACATTTTGTGTGGTTTTAAGTGGTGTCCGATTATTACCGGTATTTTATATGATTGCAAACCACTAGTCCTTTGAACCGGGTTTAGAGTCCACACAAATATTGAATTTTTGATTTTATTGTTATATATTTTTCACTCATTTATAAATACATTTATTGTGTGTGTATTTAATGGCAAAAATTTTTGAGTGTTTTCTGAACTCGATTTTATATATCGTATTTGTCTTTAACATTAGGTCTCGATATTAGCACAAACCCAAAACGTCAGTGACTTTCAATTATCGCACAAATGATATAATAATTTTATATACGATTTTGTAATCAATTGAAAACAAAATTTAAAACTAATTTTTATTCCGGCGAAAGTCTAAACTCTAAAGTCTTTCCGATTCATTGGTTTATTAATAATCGAGAGAAAAATTTGGGTTAAATTCACAATAATTTTTTTTGGCTTCAAAAAGGCTTTCCGATTATGTTTGAACTTATGGTACAATAATCTGTTCAGTGTTAAGTGATTTTATCTCTTTCTCTCTCTCTTGCTCTCTCTCTCTCCCATTCTCTCTCATATTCAAGTGATAATCAGTTCTGATATTCACTGCTAATTGATTCCAGTCATCACTGGTTCGTCACTCATCTGATCCAATGGCAGATATGATACAAAGAATTGTCAGAAAATGATTTGAATGTTTCCATTGAATTATTGCTTAATTTCATACGAAATATATATTTAAAAATTAAATATTAATTGATATGAAATAAGAGAGAAAACTTTTTTTCATATGAATTACATTTTTTTCATTAAGTAAACAATTATTGAATTTATTCCTCTTTCTCTCGTTGTATAACATCTGATCCAATAGTGGTATTAAACCTATTGAACAAATACAATGAACTCTTCACAACAATGTCATTTCACTATTTATTTTCATCAATCAATATATATATGAAACAAAATCATAACAAAAGACTTTTGCATTCATTTCGCATGAATTCAATGAATATTGACTTAAAATCTGAATAATAATTATTTTTCTTTATATATGTAATAAAAAGTACTTTTGATTTCATCGCAAAAATTATTGATATGTTCTTTGAAAGCCATTAATGACATACTCTTTAGCAATGCATTCATTAATATTCACTATTTTCTCATTGATTTTGAATATCATTTCAAACCTATATATTATATCAATTTTGATTGAAATTTCAAACAAAAAATATATAAT
Source organism: Quadroppia sp. Gr-Ori-00064 (assembly GCA_034700825.1). NCBI lineage: Eukaryota > Metazoa > Arthropoda > Arachnida > Sarcoptiformes > Quadroppiidae > Quadroppia > Quadroppia sp. Gr-Ori-00064. The sequence goes on along the minus strand of JAQIXR010000275.1, from coordinate 21,953 downwards.
TATTTTCTTAAGACAACACAAAAAAATCAAATCAAAAAACATGACTAATATTTGTCTTTTAATTTATTCTTTAGGAACGCCTGAAAGTGGTATTCCAGGTATGTTTGTATGAGAGGGAAACCTAACTAAAAAAAACATAAGATTTAAGGATTATTTTCAAACTTATGGTTTCCTTATATATCTTCAGGTCCGGCCATAGGGTATATGCCCCAAGAAATGGCACTGATATCCCAGTTCACTGTCAAAGAGACGCTCAGATACTATGCGGGCTTTTGTAACACCGATCGCACAATATTTCACAAAAGAATGCATTTCTTATTGAAATTACTCGAGTTATCGCACTTGGAGGACAAGTTCGTCGACAACCTGTCCGGCGGCCAGAAGCGCCGGGTCTCCCTGGCCATCGCGCTCATCAACAATCCGCCACTCCTAATACTGGATGAGCCGACCGTTAGTTACAATCAAAATGACAATGAAATTCACATTTTTTTATTATTCTCTGTTGTTATCTCTGTTTGGTGTGGTATAGGTCGGCGTCGACCCCATCCTCAGGGAATGCATTTGGAACTATTTGGTCAAGATTAGCAAAGAAGGACTTACGGTAAACAGCCTTTCCTTTGTGTTACACAATGCGATGCATTTTTTTGGGGTCAAATGATTTGATATATTTATAATACCCTTTCATGTGTTCATTCAATGCATGTCAAAAATTGATATTTTTTTCTCTCTGTGACCAGAATTGAGATGACAGATAAGACAGCTCTTTAAGGACAGTCGTGTCTATGTATTACTCAATACATGTATTATCATTACGTAAAGCCTTTACACAATTCTGTCAATACATTTGAGAAAAAAAAAATTTTTTTTGTATACAAAATATGTTTTTGAACCGTAAATATTAATTCAATTATAGAGATGTGAACGATAGGAACGGTAGAAAAGACACAGACATTTTGCTTATGAATTTATATATTCAAAAACGATTGCATTTTTGAACCGTAAAAAGTTCACTGAATATTCAATGAGATGTGCGAGAATAGTTGGGCTTGAAATGTGTTATGAAATTTTTTTTCCGCCGATAATTAGACTCTTATCTCAATGTTTACAATAAGAAGAAGTGAGTGAAGAATCTCATCAATAGATTCCTATATGACATCAAACTCTGTTTCTATGCACTCGAAGTCTATGAAAGACTTTTCAATTGAATTGTTTATGTATTTGTGAACCGATTTGTCTCTAATCTAAAGCCAAAATCTCTACCCATATGACTACTGTGCTGTCTGTCATATGGACAGGCAGTTTGACTATTATTTGATGAGACTTTGTATTAAAGGTCTAAGAGTTGAATGAATTGCTTAACGAAGAAAAAGAGATTTTTGCCAAAAATATATTGAATATTATCTATGAATTTGTTTTAAAGTTTTAATCGCAATAAAACTTCTAAACTCCTGGAGAGAGTCCAACCCTTGAGACACATATTCTACTGTTCCTCACATAACACAACTGTCCGAATATTCAAATAATTCATTCAATTATTCATTGCAAAAGATTTATTGCATTTTCAAATCACATGAATATATAATTAAATTAATAAAACATTTGATTTAATAATAATTTTTTTTCTCTCTTTCACATTGAAAGTGATTAATACATGCATTGCATAACAGAAAGAATGAAAAAAAAATAAAATAATAAATACTTTACAGAAAATAATGCAAAAAAAATGAATAGATTTTTTCGCATTCAATCATTTCATAGCAAAATATATACCAATTATAATGAAATGAAATTTTTTTTTTGTTTAACAAAAATCATTTTATTTATGAAACTCTCCTATAATTTAGGTAATAGTGACGACTCATTACATCGAAGAGGCCGGGAGTGCCGATATGGTAGGGTTCATGAGATCGGGTCATATTCTAGCGGAAGGAAATCCACATAATCTGATGGATCGCTTCCGTGTCGACAATATGGAGAAGTTGTTTTTGATGCTCTCGCGCCGGGATGAGCACACCATACATGAGAGCACCGGCATCACGATCGAGAACTGCATCGAAGCGAAGGCCAAGCTTGAGATTCTGTTGAATGAGCCCCTGGTCTGCAATGGAAAGGCCAACAGTCTGTCACAGTTGGACACCGCAAACATACAGACACTTCAGACACAAAGACATGACATTTACGTACGCAATGGCAAAGAGGTCTACACACAGATAGAGCCGGAGCTCGAAGTGAACAGTATGTCCAGGAATAACATACGCCACGAGATAGTCAACTTCAGGACCAAAGTCCGGCCCATCGATCGGATCCGCGTTCTCTGCAATAAGAATCGCTTGCGTCTGTTTCGCCGCATACCGGAGCTCGTGATAACGATGCTGCTGCCGGCGCTGGAGGTGGCCCTGTTCGCCCTGTGCATGGGCCGGGACCCGACGGCGGTGCAGATGGCGGTCAACAATCAGGAAAATCCTCCAATTTTGAGCCAAATATTTCTTCACTCAATCGACAACAACTTCATTGCATTGAAATACTATAGCACTGCCGAAGCGGCCATAGAGTCGGTGAGGAATGCGGAGACCTATTCGGCGATCGTTATATCGAAGAACTTTTCCCAAGCCCTTCGGCACCTGTACCAGAAGGCCGACTCCGTGGACAACATGACCGTCGATGAGAGTACGATCAAAATATACTATGACGGCTCGAATGCACTCCATGTGAATATCATACGCCGGGAGGTGTTCGGCGCCGTCTTCAAGTTCGCGGAGACCGTCGCCTACACGTTCGGTGAGGACCTGTCCCGCTTCAAACTGCCCGTGCGCTTCGAGCAGCCCATCTACGGCTCGGAGAAGGCCGACATGATTGAGTTCGTCGGACCCGGGCTTATGATATTCATCGTATTCTTCGCCACAATGTCTATCACGTCGATGGCGTTCCTCTCAGAGCGTAGAGAAGGTATTATTGAATATAATATTTTTCTTATGTTTTTAATGACAAACATTTCGATCATTTTCTACTCATTACTATTAATTATAAACGAAAAACTGTTTTTTGATTTTAATGAAAACACTTTTCGTTCATTTAATTGCAATCCCATTGACTATAACATAGACCGTCGATAGCAGTGAATTGTGGCCTCAATTGACTGTTTGTTTCCTATGTAATCAACAATTAATTACACTTTTAATCATCATTTCATTTCAATTGACTTTCATTTCTTTAAATATTTGATTTGTGTTTTTATTTCTTCATTATTACTATTGAACGAAAAGTTTTATATTTAATGAAAAAATAGTTACAAATTTTGATTTAATATACTTTTTATTACTATTTTTTTTCAATAACCAGTGCTTTGAGTACTACTGAAAGAAAACTATTGAGAAATTGAAATCAAAATTAAATACAGTATTTATAACGAAATGAAAGTTTTAAAAAAATATTAATAATTTATTTAAACATTTTTTTTAATGATATATTCATTCGTTATTCACGACTGCAATCAGTAATAAAATGTTTGGAAATTTTATTTTCATTGATATATTGAATCTTAATGTCATATACTCTTCAATAAAACATCAAATGAGACGAAACACTTCATCAGTAATGATGAAGCGATAGAATGGCATAGATTTGGCCTTCAAATCATAATTGAAAGTGAATTTCAAATTCAATAATTCGTCAAACATTTAGACAAGTTTTTAAGTACTTTTTCATTTAGTACAACAAATCGATGATTCAATTCTTTAACAATTCTTTAACATTATTACTGCCATTAATTTTATCTCTCGATTCAAATGTCGTTTTTCTTTATATTTCATATTGTATTATAAAATATTTTATTCAAAAAAACAATTTATATTTAGTATAAGTGACCCGAAGTGAAGCCAAACAAAGCCATTCTCATAAGAAACCAATGATTTGCACACAATTATAATGTGTTTTATTATCGAAAACTTCCTCAAAATATTACATTTTCTTTATAAATATTTACACATATTTTAAGATAAATACACTTAAAAACAAACCAAAAGATATGAGAAAATTATATTTAGATTGAAAAACACTTTTTAATAAAACATTTCTTTTTATTAAAATAACAACTTTTTTGTTTGATTAGTTTTATGACAAATATCCCCCTTTTTTTTAGTGACAGATCAATAGTTATTCAATAAACTTCATCTACACTTCAATATCAACCCTGATATAAAAAATTTAATTAAATTCAAATTAACCCCTTTTTTAAGGAATTATTTTTATTGAATATTAAATGAAATGTTTGAGAAAATTCCGCAAACATTTCACAACATATAAATGGTATTGAATTGTCATTTGAATGAAAAAAATAACAAAAAAAATGTTCAGAAATTACTGTCCAAAAAAACTGAAAGGAAAGTCAATGGAAATGAGGGCTGAGTTTTTAACTCTCAAATTCTGTGATGTTTTTGCTGTTTCGTTTCCGTCTATAACAACACATTAGCCATAAAAAAGTGTTGTGTTTTTGTGTCTCACAAGAGTTAATGCGATAAAAGTTTTCCTTAAGCGCCCGAAAAAAACTAATCGTCCGATTATCTATGCAAAGGGGGGGGAAGGGAAGGGCCACAAAAAAATCCTACTGTTCTCTAATGATTCTCACCCCCTGTCTCTCAATTAACAGGCACATTAGAGCGTTCAATGATCTCTGGAGTGACTTCGACTGAGTTTATTGTATCGCAAATAATTAATGTCACTCTTCTGTTGATATCGCAAATCGCGCTCACGGTTGTCATGGGCTTCTGGATATTCGACTTTCCCATGAATGGCTCCTACATGTTGGCCGTGCTCATGATGTTCCTGCAGGGCATCTGCGGTAAGTGTAGACACCACAAAACACCACCTGCACCCTATGGACACACATATTATACATGTGAACATTGAGTCTTTCAATAGGAAAAAAATGTGGAGTTTTTTTTCTCTCATAAATTACTTTCAAATCTCTTTAAGTCAAACACATCATAAAAATTACCGTAATCTCTATTGAACTTTGAAAGTCAAGCACCGGTAGCTCACAAGAGCAGACATGTGAGGAAGATATGTGAGAAAGAAATCAATAGAAATAGTTTTTTAAAAAAATAATTCAAAATCATTTTAGTGGTTATAATGAGATTTTGAGTCGTTTTAAAACAATAGATAAAAGCCTTTCAATTAGTTTTATTTTATTTGGTTTTCTCTGATTATAATTGCATTTGAGTTCGTGTTTAACGTGAATCTCATTGCGAGAAAAGTGACTGCACTTTGAAAGACACTGATTTATAATAAGGAAAAAGAAATTAAAGGAAAGAAATCTTTTTTAAAACAATAAGACATATGAAAATCGATATATTCTTATGGAGTGAACTTGAATTGAAAACAAACAAACAAAAAAACTGTATTTCCTATACTTATAGACTTGAGGTCACAATAAGTGGTCTCTAAAGAATCGCTGAATAATGTGTGAACTCATTAACGAGTTCTTCATTATTATTATTATTATTATTATTATTATTGTCTTATTCTGTGATTTTGATTGTCATTAATGAGCGACAAAATAAATATAAAGACCAGAGAGAAGTTGTTTTTAGGACATCACGAATGATGTGATTAATTACATATTGAATCAGCGCTTCAATTCAGTGCAAACATACGTCCCAAACAAACATGACCTTCCCTTCAATGCCTATTCAATGGCCAATCAATGCTAGAAATTGTTTTGTCAAACTTTTTCGCATAAATAGCTATTTAGAAATTGATTAAAAATTTGTTTTATTTTTCTTGTTATTCGTTATTATTATGAGAGAAAAACTTCACAATTTTTTGCCTCAATTTTATAATAAGGATATAATTAAAATAAAATCTAAACTATCGATCGATTGAGTGATTAGATTCAAAAACGATTCAAATTTGGGTTATATATCAAAAATCAAATGTCATTTCAATAATAAAAAGCGCATAAAAATTGAAATCCAAAGACATTTTTCGACCAATAAAACAGAAAAACAACAAAAAAGAATATTCAATGAAAGACAACATAAATGACAGAAAAATATTATTTTAAATATAGATTAACGACAAAAAAAATAACTAAAAATTTTGTAATCATTTGATCCGAAAAAATAAAACTAATTTCTTTCGCAACGATAGGTATGTCCTACGGACTGATGCTATCGGCGATCTGTACCCACGAGATAATAGCCCTGCTATTGGGCGCCGGCTCTCAACTCATGTTCTGCTTCATAACCGGCATCTTCTGGCCGGTGGACACGATGATACCGGTGCTCCGATACATAAGCTATTTCATGCCGCAGACGATTCCGATGGAGTCGTACAGACATATACTGATCCGTGGCTTCGATCTGTCGAAGCAGTCCGTAGTGAATGGATTCCTGATAACCAACGCCTGGATAGCATTCTTCCTCATCGCCGCTATTGTGATATTTAAGCTAAAATAAATTATTTCCTCCCCTTAACCCTTAAAACCTTTGACCCCTTAAAATGATAACCAATTCGTAAAAAAGTTTCCAAAAAATATATAAAGAATTTTAAAAATTTTTTTATCAAAACTTTTTTAATAAATTTATGAATTATTTTTCATTCAATTTATTCATAAAAAACTTTTACAAATTTTTTTTTAACAAATGATTTTTATTCATAACAAATGCAAATAAATTATACGAAATGAAATCGCATGAAATCATTAGAGATGACAAAATGCCCCTTAAATTAGCTGCAGTTAAGAGAATTGTTAGAAATATATTGTTTTTTATATATAATTATTTTGTTTCTCATGTCTTAAAATACTATTTAAATCGACGATTAGTTCAACGAATAATAGATTTTTGGAAAAAATATAATTTTTTTCTTTAATTATAAACTTATTTATCATTTATTTTCTTTAAGTCTATTATTTGATTAATAAAAATAATATTACAATTGATTCGAAATATTTATAAATAATTAAATTAAATAATAATTAAATAAAAAATGTATGTCTTATTCGATGAGTAATTAAAGCAAACAAACATTACATCAAAAAATCGATTAATTTTTATTGTTTTTTTTGTTTATAAATAAAAACAGTTTTTTTTTGTTGAAATAAAATCATAGACAACAGAAACACAGAGACTATGGGCTCAGCCCTTCTTCGCCAACGCCATGCCGAGGCCCACGAGCCCCCCGATGGCCAGTGCGGCCCCGCCCACCATCGCCATACCCATCAGACCCTCTTTCGTCATCTTGTCTTTGATCAGTTTGTCCAACTCCTGGGCCTGTCTGTTGTCCGGCTCTACAGACAAAAACTTTTTGATACAATCCCTCGCTCTTTGGTATTCCTGAAGAAGAAGAAGACATTTTGTGGTTAAAAATAAGACATTTTGTGGTCAAAAATAAGACATTTTGTGATCAAAAATAAGACAATTTATGATCAAAAATAAGACAATTTGTGGTCAAAAATAAGACAATTTATGATCAAAAATAAGACAATTTATGATCAAAAATAAGACAATTTGTGGTCAAAAATAAGACATTTTGTGGTTAAAAATAAGACAATTTATGATCAAAAATAAGACAATTTGTGGTCAAAAATAAGACATTTTATGGTCAAAAATAAGACATTTTGTGGTCAAAAATAAAACATTTTATGGTTAAAAATAAGACATTTTGTGGTAAAAAAAAAGATATTTTTTTCGTTCAATTCATTGTAAACTCAACACAAATGTTGAGACGACTCTTAAGGGGGATATTCATGCAACTAAATGCCAAACAGGTGTTTGCAATGACATGAATGGTCTGTTATGACCCCTGAATGAGGGGTTGTTTACCTTGAGTTTAGTGTTAGCGAGAGCTAAGTAATAGAGATAATCGCGCCGTGCGTTTGGGTCACCAGTAGTGCAGAGGTCTTCAAACTCATGGACGCCTCGCATCACATCCGTTGGATAACGACTTCTGATGAGTGCCAACGCGTACTCGAATCGGGTCTGCGGGCGAACACACCCGTCCTTATGGTTCCGGCGCTCGTTCTCATACGACAGCCAATACTTCTTGAGGTCTTCAGGGCTTATGTAGTCCTCTAATATGGCCTCCATTTTGTTGGTCACAGCTATTGATGTCTTCAGATCACTGACCACAACGACGACGACGTCAGAGGAAAGACTGGTTCAAAACACACGACACAACCAATTGATAGTCCAATCGATGGTCTGATTGTGTGATCACTTGAAAAAACGAGAGACAATTGTTTGGATCTGTTGTTTAAAAGACAAATTCAGTGATTGTTTTGTTTTTGTTGAAAACAAATCAAACGATTATTTAATGGAAATTCAATTCAATGGATATTTTGTGACTGAATTGTTGTCAATATTTGATGCAATAATTCATATACAGTTCAAGCCGTTTATAGTATACCATACGCTTGAATACCATGTTTTCTATGAGATAATCAAGGTGATCTCATTCGTAATATTTTTCATTCACTACCGGTATATATAATATTATTTTAAATGTATTTTAAATAAAATTATATTAATTTTAATTATAATTGAACTAAACTCAGGTTTGACTGTAACTTACGAATGACTTTACGTCTTAAAAATGCAAACATTGAATCCATTCATATAATACGTAATCAATATATTTATCAATGATTTGTTTCATTAAAAAATGATTAAAATAATTGTAAATATAATTCTGTTTATAAAATATCAAATATTTTTATTTGTGTTTTAAAGAGAAAAGACTTATTTGTAATAAAAAGCATTGAATTTTAACATTAAAACCAATGCACAGAAAATGGGGACAAAAAAAAGAGATTTGATTGAAGTGAAGCCACAAAACGGCACGTCATGTGTGAAGAGCTCATCTCACAGACATGTGCTGACATCTCATGTCTAATGTCCGGCAATAAATTTTGAGGCATTTTATTGCAAAATAAATAGTGTTTTTAAATCATATTTAAATCAAAATAAATAATAATAATAACAAAAAAGACAATTATTTAACAGAAAACCATTGAATGAATGGCAAAATCAATGGTCTATTAGTGAGACAAACGAATAGTTTATCATTTGTTTGAAAAGTTTTTTGAAAAATATTTATTAAATGATAATAAAAATAAATGAATTTTTTTTAATGAAAACATTTGTGTAAAAAAAATGCAATTTTATTCTCATTGTATTTAAAGCGTTGAATACAATACAAGTGAAACGAAAGCCAATATAAGTGATGGAAATCGAGAGCCAATCGAATGAAACGAATAGTAATTCAAATGATTTACAACTAATTGACGACAATATCGACGACAACAACGACTACAACAATGACAAACATTTGCAACAATTGATTACTGTTAACAAATGTGATCTTAAACAACAACAACAGACCCTGGAGTTTGACGGCAACAATGGCTTCAACGATATCACACCCTTTGAGGACAAGGGGTATAAAAATCGATAATCATTTTCTCAATTGATTTTCACTTTTAAATTGCATTCAAAACTCATTTGAGTTTAAAATTCATTTTTTTTGTCGTGTGTTTTGTATTGCAATTAATGTCCCCTTAAAAGGGTTATGATTTTAAGGGACGATTTTTATGTGAAAATGATTTAATGAAACAATTGATTGACATTTATTTGACATCTTTTTCAGTGACTTATGTGTGGTCTCCGCACAGGACGACGAAGACTATAAAGATGCCGGTGCTGTGACTCAGGGCACGGGTAGAGACCGGTTCTGTTGGACGTGCCATAAGGACAGGTCGAACGTCACGTGCAAACAGTGTCCACGAAGTTATCACATGAAGTGTATACCAAATAATAGTAATAATGACATGAAATGCAAAACTAATCACAAGTCGTTTGAGTCTTGGATTTGCATTGAATGCAAAGACATCATCAGAGAAGAGGAGGACCTGAAGGGCGAACTGTCGTCTTCGGGCGGCGCCGTCGACGACAATGCGGACAACTCTGTCCAGTCGTCGTCATCGGCGGTGGCCGTGAGGTCACAGTTGGCTGAGATGTCCGCCGAAGAGCTGTCAGAGCTGTTGACGTTCGCGTTGCAGACCATCCGTCAGTCGGCGGACCCGACGTTCCACAAACCGGTCTCTCCGCTCGTGTTTCCCGATTACCATCAGTTGGTGTCCTATCCAATGGATCTGTTGACGATTGAGCGCAACATCAAGAACAACAAATACCGGTCTCAGATGTCGTTCCTCTCCGACATCAAATGGATTGTTCACAACTGTATTATTTACAACCATTCGAACCATCCGTTGACCACAAACGCCAAATACCTGTCCCGGGTGGCGAAGAACGAGATGGCGGAGATGGAGATCTGTCCGGACTGTTTCAAAAACTTTTATACCATAACCGACACCTCATTCGCCGAGCCCTGTCGTCGACCCCATCAGCTGGTGTTCGCTCGGGTCAAAGGCTATCCTCTATGGCCGGCCAAAGTCGTACGACTGGGCAAACAGAACGACGTCGACTGTCGCTTCTTCGGCACTCATGACAGGTATTGATCGTTGAGTTTTGCACTCATTTTTATGACTCTCTTCGTCTTAATCCCAGGGCTTGGGTGGCAGTGGACGCGTGTTGGCTCGTCTCTGAAGCACATCCCGGTTCGAAGCCAACGAAGACGCATAAGAATAAATTCGAGGGTGCGATGAGGGAACTGGCGCTTCATATCGAGAGATTGAACGCAAAATTTGACAATAGATTCAAATACTCGACACAAAAGACACCGTTTTCTGCGAAAGAGATATTCATTTTCGAAGAGGACAACGAATACTATAATAAACTCGTGTCTGAAATGCATTCGTCGAACGCAAAGTCACCTAAAGATGAGACAAACGACTCGACCAATGATAACAACAGTGACCAAACCGGTGAAGAATGCGTTTCGAAGGACTCGAAGCCAGTAATTCCTGGCGTTTTCAGTCTATCGAGTGATAAGGTTTTGGATGAATTCAAGTCTGAGATCAAAATCAGTAACGAATCGAAGGATTTGTTGAATAAAAGTATGTTTTCATTAGATTTTGAATCGATTTTTTGAACTAATATTTTATATCTAAAAGACATGAAAAACAATCTTCAGCTGAAAGAGGACTTGAGCTCCAAAACCCGCACCGCACGGGTAGGCAAACGCAATGTGGCCGAAGCCCTGCGCGCGAGTAAAGTGCAGCGAACGAGCCTTTTCTCATCGACAGCACCGACACCACAGACGCCACATCGAATTCAAGCGAATCAGACGTCAATACTAGCGAACAATTCGCATCCCATGCCCGGCAATGGCAGCGCCGGCATCCGAACCAAAGTGCAAACACCGACATCTCAGCAGTCAATGTCTTCGGCCACTCAGAGCGGTTCCAATCTTCGCGAAGAGTTGGAACGACTCAAAAAGCAAATACACATCGATAACGCTATGCATAGGGAAGAGATTCGGGAAATCAAACACAACTCAGACCTCGTTTTGATGGAAATGAGACAAAGTTGGGTCACAGAGAGGGACAAAGCGCTGGAAGACGAGCGCCAGAAGCATGAGTTGGAGCGCAAACTAATGGCCGCTCAGTTCGAGAGTGAGAAACGAAAGTTATTGTCATCTATTGATGAGACGAAACGCAAGCAATGGTGCGCCCAATGTCTCAAAGAGGCCCAACTGTTCTGCTGTTACGACACCTGGTATTGCACTTACGAGTGCCAGAAAACCCATTGGAAAAGTCACGTCAATGTGTGTCAACAGATCCATAAGAAGTCCTAAAACCATAACCACTTCTATATATCTTATAAACAATACTTTCAAACGATATTCAAAAAACTATTTTATATTTTGAAACAAAAAAAACTTATTTCAAAAAAACAAATCAATTATCAAAAACTCGTTTTTCTATAACCGAAACAAAAAAAACATTCAAATCTTGTGTAAAAAAAGTGAAAAACATTTTATTCGAATCAATGGTTAGTTTTAACGCAAAAAAAAGACAAAACCAAACAATAATTGACACTATTTTTAGTGAAAGTTTTTCATCGATTTTTATCATAATTTTCTCTCATTTTAAATATTATATAAAATTATATCAAAAAACAAATGTTTTATGTATTTTATAAATATTTTTTGGTTTGAATTCATTATTGAATCGTTTTTTAGTTTTTTTTTTGTTTTAAACTTTTTTATTAAGAATTTATTTATATTTAAATCAATACAAAACACATGAAAATAAATATTCATCAAATTTAATGAAAAAATAATTATATTTTAAATTTAGTTGTATTTAAATCTCTTTTAATTCTCTAGTTTTAAAACCAAACGACAATTTCTTCTCTCATTCATTCATAGTATTTGTTCTCATATTTTGTTTCTTTGCATACATTGAATGTAATACAAATTCTCTCATCATTTGAAGTACTGTTCAGTTCATGTGTTTCTATGAAAATATTTAATTCAAAAAATAAAAACAAATTTTCTTTTGATTAAATCAAAAAAAAAATATTTCAATTCTTACCATTTGATGCAAACTCTAAGGGGTATTTCAGGGTTGAAATAATCATATTTCTCATAACCAGATTTCATGTTCAAATTCATTGATGTTTTGAACGAAAAATTTCAATAAAATGTATTTTCGATTAATTATAAAAATATTTTTGACATTACTTTTCGATAAGGTTTTTAAAACACTTTTGATTTTGTAATCATTTTTTATATTTCAATGAATTCAAGGATAAAGAAATAGATGTTTATATATGAGAATTAGATCTTAAAATGTGATAAACAATTGAAAAATTATTTTTTTTAATTCACATTTGATTTGCATTTTTCAGTAGAAGTACTTATTCTTTGAATATATGCCAAAAGATTTCTCATATAATTCTTATGTCATTTCAAATATTTTATTATATGTTTTCTCAGAATTTTTGACATTTATTTCATATCATCGAAAGAGTTGTCATTAAGTTATTGAAAATTATTTTTGTATTTAAAGAGATTTTTTGAATAATTTTTTTATTACTTTAAAAATATTATATCAAAAATGACTTTGAAATTCATTTTAGTATTGATTGCATTCTCTGTTACATTGCCTATCGGTTCAGTGCTGTGCTGTTCGTGCGCCTGGAGTCCAGCACAGGTACACTACTGTCAGTCGGATTTCACAATTCTGGTGATCGCCAAAAATCGGACCGAAATGGACGACAACGCCATTTATGACATGGATTTGTGGCGAATCTATCGGTCCAGAGATAATGCCACCACTAGTGCTCTCATGAGGAAGAAGTTGTCGACGCCCAGGGATGAGAGCCTCTGTGGGCTCACATTGACTTTGGGCGAGCCATACATCATAACCGGCTTTCTGTACAACGGATGGCCCGACTCAGGCATCTGTAGTTACAATCAACTGTGGAAATACATTACCGTCGAGGAAGAGATGGGTTTCATCAGACAATACAAAAAGTTGTGTCCAATCGTGTAATGGCTTTTCGGTGACATTTCACTCGAAACGACAGAAACCAATTGTACTGTCGATTGAGTCATACAATCCATCCATGGATTTGAATATCACTTTCAAAACGATTTCATTTTTTATGCTTTTATTGAACACAATATTTAATAATGAAATCATTTTTCAGTTAAACACAAACTCATTGAAAAAATTGATTTCAAATTAAATTATATGTGTTTTTAGTCCAGAATTAGACTAGAATCAAGTGACCAAGGGTGATTATCTGTGCAGTGGTTGCCGAGCATTCATTGACTGTATTCATGGAAAGCATTTCAACACAAGAAATGAAATATATTTCAAAAAAAAGGATTCAAAATAAAGTCGAAAAAAACTTTATATAAAACATAATAAAGTTTTTTATTTTTTTTTTGAATTGAATTAGAAATTAATTACAATTTTTTCAGTCAATGAATTGCAAAATATTCATCACAAAAGTCAACGACTATTTTATATATTCATTATTTGCATAAAAAAAATTATTTTCAATATTTGTTTAATTTGTTTTCATTTCATTAAAATAATAATTATTTTAAACAAATTTTTTTTCGTTATTTTTAGACTCAAATCATTTCTAACGTTTGTATTGAAATACAAAAAACTTTTTAAGAAATCTAAAAAACTTACAAAAATCTAATGAATGCGAAAAACAGTGCAATTGAGGCAAACAGTAATGAGAATGGCATTTGTGCCGCACCGTTACCCTCGCCATCCTTCTGTAGTTGCTTACGACAGGCCTCAGGCGCCACACACACGTTGCCGCTCCCTCTCACCATACCAGGCCTACAGAAGCACCCGGCCACACACTGCAGCGAACAGGCCATCTGACCGCTCGTCCCCTTCATCACCGACTCACACGTCTCAGGACAGGCACTTCCACACGACTCGTACACCTCATAATCCTTGCAATCACTCTCTTTGTGGAATTCTTGACCTTTTTTGTTATAGAAGATATGAAAACATTAATTTTGCACTCAATAAATGACCTGTGCTTTCAAATCCATACCTAAACTAATGGCACACAAAACCAATACCAATGATATGATTGAAATCACTTTGAAATACATTATAAAAACAATTTTTGATCTGTTCTTCAAATAGTATTGAAAACGATTGACTGAAAGCGAAAACTTTGTCTCGAAAAAAATTTAGTCAGACTTTGAATTATAAGCACTTATTATATCAATTATTTGCACAAAGTTTGTGATAAACAATACATAAATCTTAGTTTATCTCAAGATATACACAATATTAATATATATGAAAAGATTTTTTCAAACGAATCAATAATAAAATTGTTTGTCTCTCTCTCTTTCTCTCTCTCTCTCTCTTACTCTCTCTGTCAGCGCCGGAAAGTTATTTCCTTTTGCAAAACATTTTTTCATTTCATTTGGATTTGTTTTATCGCACAAAAAAAGAGCAATTCATTCGTTGCTAAACAAAGTGTTTTAAATAGCGATTGAATGCCATATTTCTCGACTCTATTCCTTTGATTCCCTTATCTATGAATTCATTTTTTATTACTTCGTATGAATTATTTGTGATCACATTTTTATTATATAAGGGGTTCGTTTGAAAATACCGTTTCCTATGTTCTGTGCAATACATGTGCTGTAAATGTTTTTTCGGAAATGTATGGAAAATAAACACAATTAAAAACCTCTTTATTTTCAAAAATAAAACTTATTATTGAAATAATTGAACAATTCATGAAATCAAAAATTAGGTCATTCCTAGTGATTATAACCTATGGCACCGGTAGTCTGAATGATAGCAACTGTTGTTGTAAATTGCAATTTATTTATAACAATAAAGTTATGTAAATATATTTGACATTCATTTTGATTATAACTTAAGTCTTATTATTTAATGAGCTTAACGTGTATTCGTTAATAATTTACACCTTTTAAGGGGATGTAAAATAAATGTATATATTGTCTTGTAATATAGCCTAGGTAACCTTGATTCTAGTTCACATTAATGTGCTATAATATTCTCGCAAACATTTATGACAATTAAAATAATGATAGTCTTATAAAAAGTGATATCTCATCAAAAAACTCTTCATCAGATTATCGGTTGAATTCTTCCTCAAAATCTGTGAAATGTCATTTAATTACTGAACTCATGTTATGCTCAAAATGGCATAAAATCAATGAATTTACAACTTTTATAATGAAAATCACTTTTTCGGTATATTTTACTCAATAGAAATTGGATTTGAAATTCTATGGCAAAGTTTGTATAGACATTGACTCCTATAGTAAAATTGTCTGGTAATATAGCCAAGGTAACCTTGATTCCAGTTCACATTCATGTGGTGTAATATCCTCTCAAACATTCAATAAACAAATCATTAAAATAATGATAGCCTTATAACAAGGCATACATTGTGTGTCAAAACATAATTAGCAGAAAATTATAAATTTAAATGAATTTTCAAAATATCTTAAATTCAGAAAATTATTCGTTTATTGCAAAAAAAATTATGATTTATTGACTTATTTTCTAAATTATTCTTTATATTCCTTAATATGAATTCAATTCATATGAATATTTAAATCGATTTTTATATTTAAGACAAAAAAGAAAAAAATTGAATCGTTTAATGAGAGCAAAAATTGTCAGAAATTTTTTTATATGAATAAAAATTTCTTATTTAATATTCACACAAAACAATGATTTCTCGAAACAATAAAGTGTTTATTTCGCCAAAAAGAGATAATCTGAAGAATCTTCACAAACAGGTCATTCCCTTCGCAGGCAATGACTTCTATGCCATCGGTTTATCGCTATATCCTTTCATTCGCCAAAAGCGAAGATTTTATTTCAATCCATACCTGGTATTTGTCTTTATTCTCATCCATACATTGAAACTATTGGTCTCAATGTTCATATTGGATGACAGCAACCGAACACTTGGCCTCTGGTTAGGGGAATGGCATTACTTTTTGCCGATTGAGATCCGAAATCACATTAGCATCGGTTCGCTTGTGTTTTCATTGGGTGCTGTCGGCACCCATTCCATACATTTCTACAACTATTACACCAACAAAAGGCCAGTATATCTGAAGCCATTTGAAATGCTCTCGGGTTTGGCCGCACCCGAAGACGTCGGCCTCACCGACACGTCCGACGTGAAGGCGTTTTTCAAAATATCCAAATTGTTTCTGAAAGGCTCAGAACTGATCCGAAAGAGCGGTATTCCGGTGGCGATCATCATCTCAGGCATACCACTGGCGTCGACGGCGACCAAAATGGAATTCATAGCTCTGGTCATTCCCTGGGTCTTCATATACACCTGTTTTATATACATTACCTCCGGTTTTCTCGTCTTTCAAATGAGTTATTTTCATATAATTAGTCTGTTTTTTAAACTCAAACTCAAACGACTCAACACTACTGTCAGACAAGTGTTGTCATCGAAGGCCAAAATCAATATCAAACTCTTGAACCAATTGGACTCAATTCACGGACAGGTCATCGAATTCAATGACAACTTTTGGTCAAAATATTTGTTCTGTATTTTTATTCTCGTTATGACTGATCTGAATCTCATGCTCTTCGCCGTATTCTTAGGCAAAGGCATTGAAGGCTTATATAAAATAATATTCTTTTATATCATTATATTATTTACAATATTCTTGTCATTCCTCTTAAACACCGCTTCCTCCGTGTCCACAGAGGCCTACAAAACGTCCGATCTTTTGATGAAAGTTTATTACAAGAAAGATATCAAAAGTTGTCTTCAAAAACTTAAGGTATTTTTGATTATTTTTTGTAAAATAATTGAATGAATTCTGAAAATTAATTCCAATTCTTATGCGAAAAAAGTTGTTAAATATGATCGAGAAATGCAGAGAAGAGAGGATTGGCTTTTATTTGGGAAATGCATTCATAATCAATAGGAATAAAGTCCGAGAAGTAAGTCATTAATGAATTATATTTTTATGTTTTAAATCTCAACTAAAAACTCTTCGACAGATAATCGGAATAACGATTCTATTCTTCATCAAAATCTGTGAAATATCATTCAAATACTGAACTCATGTATGACTCAAACGAACAGCGCTTACGAAATCAATGCTCTTCTAAACAACACATACTTTTTATATATTCTAATCGTTGTCTTAAAAGACATTTTTCTCAATAAATTTTTAAATAAAAATTTTTTTCATTATTTTATTATATGTAAACATTTTCTCATTTAATATTAAAATATTATAATTTTTTGAATCGATTTTTCATTAAAAAAATTCAAACATCGACTCAATTGTGACTATTATTAGCAAATTATTGCTGAAAACCATTTTTGTTTCACATTTTCATTTTCACAGACAATGTATTCGCGAAAGAATAGAGTTTTCGCCCAAAAGCAAATCAATGGCAAAAGTGTTTTAGACATAACTCCTCTAATCATACCATTCGCTGGCAATCATTTCCATGCAATCGGTTTGTCATTGTTTTCCATACACTCCCAAAAGAGACGATTTCTATTCAATCCGTATTTCATTTATATTCTTCTCTTCGTCTATACATTGAAATCTTTGGTCTCGTTATTACTGTTGGATGAAAGCGACAAAACTCTTGGCCTATATTTCGGTGAATTCCTCCACTTTATGCCCAATGAGATCAAACTTCATCTGAAACTCGCTTTTTTGGTCTACGTTTTGGCCGCTTTTACCACACATTCCATACATTTCCACAACTATTACACCAACAAAAGGCCAGTATATCTGAAGCCGTTTCAAATGATGTCCGGTTTGGTGGCACCCGAGGCTGTCGGCCTCAATGACATGTCCGATGTGAAGACACTGTTCAAAGTGACCAAACTTTTGATGAGAGTCTCAAAACTGCTACAAATCAGTGGCATTCCATCCGCTATTGTCGTCTCAGCCCTTCCTCTGTGTCTAAACTCCACCACAATTGAGGAACTGATATTTTTGGCCATTCCCTGGGTTTTGATCTTCACATTTTTCGTATACATTTCCTCCGGTTTTCTCGTCTATCAAATGAGTTACTTCTATATAATCAGTCTCTATCTAAAACTCAAACTCCAACGACTGGCCACTCAAATGACCCGTTCCCTAAAATCGGACATTTGTTTGAATTTGAATTTCTTAAACAAATTGAATTCAATTCACATCGAAGTCATCGAATATAACGACAACTTTTGGTCAAAATATTTATTCTGTATTTTCAATGTCGTTGTGTTTGAGTTGTGTTTCATAACGTTCTCCGTATTGTTCAGCACTCATATGAAGGGCTTATACCAAATCACATACTTTTATGTCATTATATTGTTCGCAATATTCTTGATATTCCTCTTAAACACCGCTTCCTCTGTGGCCACAGAGGCCAACAAAAGCCACGGCCTTTTGACAAAAGTTTATCACAAGAAAACAACAAGAAATTCTTTGATGAAATTAAAGGTATTTTTCATAGAATTCAATGAATTATTGAATTTATTTCAAAACTTTTTTTTTCTTTTTCATCACTACTGAAAACAGTTAATGAATTTCATTGAGAAATGCAGTGATAAAAGGATTGGCTTTTATTTGGGAAATGTATTTATGATTAATAATAATAAAGTCCGTGAAGTAAGTGAACGAACAGTACATGCAATCAATGGTTATATTCTTTGCTTTTTTTTCATTCCTAACCACAAACAGATCATTGGTTTAACCATTATTTTGTTCATTAAAATCATTGAAATATCTCTCGAATATTAAACACATTTAACAGTAATTGCAATTAAATATATTTTTTTGTCTTTCGTTCACTCTTTTTATTTCAAACTATTCTTGGTTTATATGAAAAAATTCACTCTTTTCTCTCTTCGGTGTTCAATACGAGTGCGACTATGAATGTAAGCGTAGTTAAAATTTATGTCTTAGGCATTGGTTTGTAAAAATAAGATGACCTAGCACAAAATTGATTAACCTATTCCAAAGTGATTAAGACCTTCACACAATTGTCACACGTATTACACGTATACAAGTGTTGCAGTGCTTAAGTATAAAGCAATGGACGAACACATTATTCGCTCGCAATTTGTTGCCGAAAAACTCAATTATCGCTCATTAAGTGAACTATTCTTTGATCGTTTGAAACACAATTCACAACATATTTGTCTCGTAAGTGATGTCAGAAAAACATATCATTTTTTATTATATTAAAAACTGTATTTCAATGTTGAGATCGATTGCACGACTGGCCAAACGTGGTCTCGACGCCAACTTTTGGACTCGAGTCTTAACTTTGCCTATTATCTGATAAATGACTGCAAACTATGCAAAGGAGACGTCGTTTTGTTCGTCGCCAAGAAGTCAGCCTTTTTTATGATCGCCGTTTTAGGGGTATATATGGCAGGAGGGGTTGATTGCGCACTAGACGACCACTCAACAGAGCGTATGTATAAACCCATATATATTCACTAAAATCAGGATTAGTCAAACACTAATAGAATGACATTTTCCGCATACATGTAATATTCGGTACATAATTAGTGTTTATAATTAATGCATTAATTAGGATAACAATTAGTGGTAACAAATCATAACAATTTAATATAATATAAATTTTAGCCGAAATTCAATCGACATTTGAATCAATTAATCCATCGATTGTTGTCTGCAATGAAAGCAAATACGAGTTCATTAAAACGCTATCAAAAAAGTCGTTAATAAAAGTATAGAAAAAAATTTGATTATATTTTATATAATTTTTTTTTGCTAAAAATTTAGAAAATTTTATTTATCGGCGAAACAATGGATTCTCAAAACAAATGTCAATCTATTGAACATATATTCACTATTGAACGCAAGGCTGACATTGATTTGCCTGTTGAGACTGACCTTGGTGATGTGGTGTCACTGGCGATGACCAGTGGCTCCACTGGACGGCCAAAAGTCATCATTAAAACCAATGCCAATCAATTGGCATCGATTGAAGCGTATCTGCACCGGGAGATATGCCCGATGACCAGCGATACGGTGTACCTAACGGGAGTCTATAAACTGATCTTGGTGGCGATCGCAGGTGGAGGACAGGTGGCTGTCTGTGAGAGATTAATTAGCGTTGAAGAGAGAGTACGACTAATACATAAATATCGTGCGAGTGACTTGATTTTGGTTCCGACACAATTGAATTATTTGGTCAGAAATTATGACAAATTGAGGCCGTATTTGACGTCCGTGAGGAATGTGGTGACGGGTGCGGCGCCACTGTTGGCCTCTACACATGAATTCCTTATAAACAACGGTGTTTTCGATGCCTTTTGCAGCTGTGAGTATCATAAACACAGTGTCATTGAATTCTTTATGGAATTCCTTATAGAAAAACTTATAGAATTTTTTATAAAATTCTTTATGAAATTCCTCATAGAATTTCTTATGGAATTCCTTATAGAATTTCTTATAGAATTCTCAATACAACTCCTTAAATTATTTTTACAAATATCTAGGCTATTTTGACCCTGTGTTAAAAAATACTTAAATGATTTGAAATATTTAGGAAAATTTTTGTATTATTTTTCACAGAATATAAATTAATTAAACAAAAGTGACATATTCTGTATATAGGTTATGCCATGTCTGAAGTGAGCAGGGCCACTCAGGTGCCAATAAGCGAATCAAAACGTATGACCAACTTTAGGTCTGTGGGAAAGGTGTTTCCGAACACCGAAATCAAGGTCATCGATGAAATGGGAAACTCATTGCCGGCCAATCAAACCGGTGAAATATGCATACGTGGCGGACAGGTAGGTATGATTGGGATCAATATCATGTGAAACGTGTGTCGAAACACAGGTAACACCGGGTTATCTCAACAACAGCGAAGAGAACGCAAAGCTATTCACTTCCGACGGCTTTCTCAAGAGTGGAGACATTGGCTATTATGACGAAAAGCACGACTTCTTTATTATGGGCCGAATTAAAGACGTTATCATTGTTTCTGGTAAGGGTCGACTCATGTCAGGGGTTGTCACTATACTGTATGTGTATGTGCTCTGTATATGATCCAGGTCGCAATGTTTTGCCTACAGAATTGGAGAATATTCTCGTCTCTAACGAACACGTCGTGAATGCGGCCGTCATTGGTGTGAGTGATGACCACTGGGGTGAAGTGCCCATGGCTTTCGTCACTGTGCAAGGTGAGGTGAGCGATGTGGAGCTGATAGAATATGTCAATTCGCGCGTCAACTCATACAAGCAACTAAGGGGTGGCCTGAGAATAGTGACTGCCTTTCCGTTGACACCGGTGGGAAAGATAAACAAACGAGTGCTTAAGGAATGCATTGAAATGTGATTTATTTTTCTGATATTACTTTTGAATATAAGTTTGCATTGAAATTGAAATTCTATTGTATTTCATATTCTGTATTAAAAACAATACAAAACACTCTTTTCGATTGCGATTATTTAGAGAGAGAGAGAGAGAGAGAGAGAGAGAGTGAGAGAGAGAG
>JAQIXR010000274.1:0-35580 GCA_034700825.1 Quadroppia sp. Gr-Ori-00064 | reverse complement strand
TTTATTGAATGAAAAAATAGTTTTATTTAAGTATTGTTTGAAATAATAATAAAATTTGAATTAAAATAATATAAACTATTGTTTCAATAATGGATTGGATTTTGAAAATGAAATGACTTCTGAAAAGTAATACAAAGTCTAAGACATGGGATGTGATTGATATGAATTCTTCGATCAATTATATTATAGTAAATAAAATTTAAAACCAAATAATATTATGAATTAAATTAAGTCTTAATTGAATTCAACAATTATTTTACTCTATATTCCATACTATCTCAATATATGTGTCCGTATTTTGCTTGAACAAAGACATGGATCAATTAATTCCTTAAACTTTAATATTATTAAAAGTTTTTAAACAAATAGACATTGCTTTCAATAGATGTCTCTCACAATGCAAACCATTGTATTCATTACAATTGAATCTCAATATAAAAATCAATTTTAATTCAAAAATAAATAAATTCATTAATATTTAAATAATTTTATTTCAAACATAACTTTATTTACTTTAATATAAATTATTTTTACAATTGATATCTATATTAAAATGAGATCAAAATGTATTCTCAGTCAATGTTATCCTCATTGAGACTCAACTGTACTCTAAAAACCATTGGTTTGTATTCAAAAAAAACATTCAATTCATTGAATCAGTGATAAAACACGTGATAAACAAAACACAATAAACTAATTGTTAATCAATATTTACAAACATTTCAGACATTAATTCAATTGTTTTTAAGCGCAAAAAATGACGGAAAAATCAGACGATGTGACCAAAGAGGTGACAAAACCGGATCCGAGCGCTGAAGACAAGGACAACCACTTAGGGATACCGTCGGCCGAGTTTGTGGTCAGTGTTTCACATGAATTATCTCCTAATACACACCCCCTTCGCTCCCCAGGGGGTGGTGTGTGTGTGTGTGTTGTCATACAGTCGATGAATAACCACAAAAAAATCTCTTGTGATTGTCTTGCAGTCAGACGTGGATGAGTTTATGGCCAGAAGTGACAACGACTCGAACGCCACACAAGTGTTGAAACGTTTGGACGAATCGCATACGAAGTACAGGTTTATGGAACAGAGTCTCATCCAGAAGAAGAGACGCCTGAAGAAGCAGATCCCGGACATCGAGACGTCGATCGATGTCTTGAAATTAGTCAAATTAAAGCGGGTTTGCATTTAAGACACTTTCGTCACACAAATGGTTTAACAAGAAATATATATCTCTTTTTTTGTCTTTCATTTTCTCGGATCAAATGACAGGACAATAACGAAGAGACGGAAACACATTTCATGCTTTCGGATCAGGTGTATATGAAGTCGAGAATCCCGGCCACCGATAAGGTGTGCCTTTGGTTAGGCGTAAGTATTTGTCGACAAAAGTCTTGTTTTCGTCTAAATTGTCTCAAACTTATAATTAAATCAATTTTAAGCCCCTGTTTTCGAGTAAACCCCCTGAGTGTGGGTGTCTGTTGACTGATATTATCATTCATTTGGTTTTGTCTTTGTTTAGGCGAATGTAATGCTTGAGTACACCATAGAAGAAGCGGAACAGCTGTTGACGAAGAACTACGAGACAGCGAACAAGAATTTGGATCAAATCGACAAAGACTTAGACTTTTTAAGGGATCAAATAACCACTACTGAAGTAAATATGGCCAGAGTTTACAATTGGGACGTCAAGCGACGACAGGCCCTGAAGACGAGCGACAATTGAAGAGATTTTTAGCAAAAAAAAAAAATAGTTTTTAAGAAAATATTTCCTCTTTTTCTATATTTTAAACTCAATTGAAATACGAATCAATCGCTCATTGAATACATATTTAAGAAAAAGTCTTTGTCTTTACATTTGTTTCACAAATCACTTATTGTTTTCTAAATAATAAATTGTTTGCAAAAAAAACAAAATATTTTTCATTATAATTATATATATTTAAAACGAATTTTTATTGAACAAAATTCAGGGAAATGTTTTTCATTGCTTTTATTGTCACTTAAATAACGAAAACATTATTTTGTGATCAAATCGTTGGACGAAAATTGTATTTCAAAATTTGATTTTTTTTAGACAACAGTTGATTATAAAAATGATTTCGCTTTCAATTAACAGTTTAATATATTTTCTTTTTTGTTTGAATTGATTTTTAAATTAATTTATTCCTATATTTAAACACTTTTTTACACAATAAGTGCTTTTCATTTGCTTTCAAACCATAGCCACAAAAAATGATATCAATATTTGATGTACTTTTCGTTTGTAAATCAAAAGCAAAAATAAAGATTATTTTGAAATTTATTATTAAAGAATGATGTTTTTTTTGGGCCATTATATTGTTACGAGTACCAACTCATCAATATAAAATTTTTAATATAGATTAAATTCAGTTCTATTAATTAAATGAATACTAAATCAAATCATATCATCCAAATATTACGTCAATTTTCATAAATTACGGCGAACAAAAAAATTGAAATTCATTTTTTAGTCAATTTAGTATCATTTAATTTATAGAAATTATATTTTTCTAATCAATAAGCATCATTTTAACATTAATTTATAGTTTATTTTAAGAAAAATATCATAGTTTTGCTAAATTATTTAATTTAATTTCAACTTTAACTCCCTCTATTGTCTAAACTTTAGCAGTTAGCGAAAAGTGCCCATGGACACTATTGATTGCCTTGACCTATTTTATAAGAAAAACAAAAAATTTCCCGAGGGCGGCGTGGGCCCACTTCCCATAGACTTTAAAACATGGTTCTTTCATTTTTATTGTATTCCTTCAACAGAAGAATGCCTACACCTAGACTACCGGCGCTTAATGTATGGCAGAGATAAGAATTACATAAGAAATACGAAAAATAAAAAAATCGTTTTTATTCCGCAAAAAAAAACGTAAGAATAAGTCTATTAACAAAAGAGTCGTTCATTTCTCTATGAAGTCTATGAGAGAGAGAAGTCACTAAAGAATCTCAAAGCAAACAACAATTTTATGATAAGATTTGAATTGAATTTCACAAAAGTTTTGAAATTCATTTGCAATAACCAAAAGCATTGCTAAGCGTTTGGTAATAAAAAAAAAACTTTTCATTTCGTTAAACTCAAAGCAACAAAAAAATAATAATAATTTTTTTCATTACTTTCAAAATACATTAACTCTTTTTTTTTGTGTGCCTTTCACTTATGTCTCGGTCATAGTGACCGGTGCTGACAGAGCGCCAGACGGTAGGTGTAATCCAATGACAGAGCGCCTATGAGTGCCGTCCACACAGCGATTGCGTAACAAAAATCAGATGACTTGCAATACAATAGTGTTATTGAATAGCATTAAAAGTCTCTGTGAATAGCATTTGAGTTATAAATGGGATTTAAATCTAATATTTATAACAACAGACACTAAAAGCCATTCGTTTGGCAAGAAATTTAAATATGATGTCAAACGAACAGATGATACCAAATGTCGCTGAAATACATGCAATTGAATGACAATAAGGTTTTTCATTATCATTAATCGACACTCAAATGTCTGGTGAGAGAAATCAGTGATAACAAGACGTTTGGGTCCAAGAGATTAGTCATTAATAATGTGTTTTGAAGTTTTAAATTCAGTTCAGCTTTGAGTGAATCACTCAATCAATGCAAACATAACTCAAATAATAATAATTATTATTATTTAAAATCAATGCAAAAAAAAGTCAACATTTTTTCAAACATGTATTTCAAGTGATATTATCTGAAGACCACAAAAACAATGGGTTTTACAAAACAATTAACACTATTGTTGTGGAAGAACTTGACGTTGAAGAAGAGAAAACCGGTATTTGTTTTGGCCATTGTTTTGTCTCAATGATAATTGTCTTTGACTTTTTCGTTACCACTCATTGTTGCCATCCTTTGTATCATAGCATGTGTTGCTCTTTGAGCTCTTCATACCATTGGTCTTATTCTTCATATTATTGATTATACGCCGAAACCAACCCTCGAAGCCGATCGGAGACCGTAAGTGACACTTATATGACATACCGGTGCTATACATAGGACCTACCGGTGCTATACGTATGACATACCGGTGCTATAGATATATCTGAACACAATTATCTTCAAAATTGTTTCACATTTTTTTTGCAACATTAAAAGGGTTTTAGTTTACAGGGGAAAGGGATGTGATTCTTGTGCTAACCATCCCCTGATCTCCGGGGGTATAAAAAATATATTTTAAGGGGTATTTAATATTTAATACATATAACAATTAAGGGTTATATTAGACATTAAAAGTTGTCTATAATATCGTCAAAAACTGTTTAACTATTCATTCATTCATTGAAATGTTTTTTCGCGAAAAAAAACTATTTTTAAAAATGCATTTTAAATGCAAATCAAGATATGAAACAAAAATAAAATTGAAGTTTAATTTCAATTTTGAACTTCATTTTTCATGCATTTATTTTTAGGATAAAAAAAGAGATTTTTCAAAAAACTATTTTTAATTACTTTTTTTTGTAATTTTTTTTTCTCTATCAAAGAATTGTATATAAAGACTACTATCGAAGTGAGTGATTCCAGGTCTTTGAGGGACAGTTATATTGTATTGATAAACAATATCTAATAGAGTGCCGTTAATACCATATATGAGTATTATCTCAACATTTGTTACAAATCATTCATTTTGTGAATAAGTTTTTCATAAAAAAATATCGATTATAAGTGTTATTGAGTTTTATTTTACTTTTTTTCTCGTTTGAGATCACATTTTTATGATTAATCTCTACTCCATTTCCATAGCCTTTGCTATCAATTAATTATTTAAAATAAATATTCAAAAAGTTTTATGAAAAATAAACGACAAAAAAAGCACTTTAAAAAAATAACTTTTCAAATGTCATGGGTTTTAAAAAAGCAGTTTTCAATGTGTTTCTCAAAAAATACATATATTCTGTTTGAGTGGAAAAGCATATAAAAGTTACGCCAAATAAACATATTTTAAATATTTATTTATTAAATGTTTTTTATTTTATTTTATTAAATGCTTTAATAATTTTATAAATTATATATTTTTCTATTGACTCTTATGTATGAAACTATAGAAACAAACTTTATTTTTGCGATAATAAGTCTTTCTCTATATTTAGATTCAATAGAATTTTTTTTTTTTTTTTTGTAGTGGAGATCGACGACCATAAAGGGAAAGTGGGATTAGGGTTGACATTTCAGATGCTTTTATAGGATTTTATTCAATTCAATGGATTTTTTAAAAATAAAAAATATTTATTTATTGAGAAAAATATGTTTGAATTCTTCAATATTTTCAGCACTTCTTTAGAAAACATGTCTTAAAGCAAAGGTGTTTTTGAATCTAAATTCTTCACTGACTGACTGACAGACTGACTGTCCCTTCAGTGAAGACAGTGTTGAATGCATTTCTAATAACATTATCGATTGACTGAAAAATACAATAAAAGTCTATAAAATAATATGTTTTTGAATACATTTAAATTATTTTCTGTTATAACCAATCGGTTTGTAATCACATTCCGTACACAACTTACATATAAGGCATTCATTGTTCACATTGAAAATGAACTAAAATAACATTGAAATGAAAAAATCGATAAACTTTTAGATTAGAGAAAATATTTTTCCATTGATTTCATATACAAATGATTCCTTAGTTTTGGTTTTTGTTTAGCAAACAAAATGAAAATTGAAATCATTTTTGATAAATGACTCTCTGTTTAACAAAATGATTACTTCTTATAATGTTTTGTTTGGATTTGTTTTCGCTTTTATTATATTTCACTCAATATAGCGAACAATGAAAACATATGACAGAAATTGATTTTTGTGGTCAACACAGAGACCCCAATAGTGCGGGGGCTCTGTTTGTGTTGCCCTATGCACTCATACTGTCTATTCTGGGTCTAATAAACAGAATAAACAGAATAATTTCAATGGTTTTTAATAACACAATTAAGTGTTGTTTTGAGTGATATATAACTCATAAAAATTATATATTCTTTGCAATAAAATTTGATGAAATATTTTTCATATGTGTTTCCAGTCATTAAAATCAATCTTAAGCCTAGCCCTAAAACAGCCTATCCTTACAAATATGTAATGAGTTTCCACTTTAATAGACAAACGATTTTTCGAAACAATTTTGTTTTTAATAATAAAAATAAAATCAATTTTTCGTCTTTTTATTATTTTTCGACAAAAGTTTTTTCAATTAGTTTTGAGTGCTTTATAGATAGGAATGACATGTAAAAAAAGTCATTCAAGCTTGGTGCTTTTATGATAGTGCACATACACTCTCCATTCAGCCCTTTATAGATAGAGAATTCACTTTATATTTATTTAATGAGAAAAAAAAATATTTTGTATTTATTTTTATGCCAACAATAATATGAAAACTAAAATATGAATACAATTTTTAGTGGCATTTACGACAAAACCACTTCCCAGTTCTGGTCTGATGGCGGTGTTGCAGTCATTCTGTGATGGAGGGGTTAGGGATGACGACGGCTTCGACACCTTTCCAAACGCCACGTAATTATGCGCTAAAAAAACAAACGAAAAACAAAATTAAAAATAAAATTCATTAAACATTCAAAACAATAGACTCAAAGAATTTCTGTCAAATCTCAATGATATCGCACGTAAAAAAAATTTCGTCATCCGTCCCGGCTTTGAGCCCAAGGAACTGGAGTCCATTCCCAAAATATACCGGTCCATAATCGAAGATCCCGTCGCCATACACTCACTGTTCTTAAGGGCCGGCGATTTTCAGATCAAAGACCTGTTTAAAGACATTGAAATGTTTGGCAATTATTTACAAAAAGCCGATTATTTAACACTCACTGACGCACAGGTATTGGCGCTGTTGGAGACGGGGCTCAATATGAAAAAAATACACAACATTCTGTTCGGCATCGAAGCACTCATACCCAATGGACAGCCGTTTAGTTTATTTGATTTTCTAAAGCAAAACGAATTAAAGAAATCGAAAGTCTTTATGGCTTTTGCCTGGATTTTCGACGTCTACAACAAAGGGGAACTGACTGTCGATATCGACTCCTTTTCCAAAGAAGTGGTCGATTTGATCATCACTAAAGACTCGGTGAAGAGATTCTTCTGTCTCAACGACACCATTCCATACGTTTCGCCACTCTTTCGGCCAAACGAATCACTCATAAGTGACTTCGAAATGATTTCGACACAGATTTGCTCAAAGCTAACGGACAGTCAGTTATCGGAACTGACTCTAACTATCAGACAGAACATCAATGAGAGCAAAGTCCACGAACTGCTGTCTAAGGACTGGGACTATAAACGGGCCAAAACGCGGATCAATCAGTTCTTCGGCGATCTCAATAAGTTCGCTGTGTTTGAGCTCACACTCAAAGAGTTGTCTCAAATAGCGGTCTCTCTTCCCAACGATGTCTGCAAACCGGAACATAACCGCACCTCAGATGACAAACGGTCGGAGCGTTCGATGGCCTCGAATGCCATGAATAGCAGTTCGTTCAGCGCTGAGACCAATCAGACCACTACTCAGCCCAAGAAGAACAACGTCGAAGGTCTTGTTCGGGTGTTCCTAAAGATGCAGAAAACGATTTGTGGCCCAAAAGTCAACAACAAAGTCGACAACAAAACCAATGACAAGAATGAGACCAACAGTGATGGCGGCGAAGACAATGGCGCCGACAGTGATAAAGACAGTGACGAAGACTCAGACGAAGGGCCGGTGAATCAGTTCATTAAAGAGCAGTCACTCCTTCTGAATATGTTGTACTCGAACCCAACCATTCTGTTCGCGCCCAACAAGACGTCTTCGGCGGCCCATCAGATCATACAGAAGGCGAACCAGACGTTCGAACTCTTGGATAAAGTGACAAATTATGCAAACATTTTGCTTAACGTCTCCAAAGAGATGCAAAACTACCTAAATCTGGAACAAACGCGCCGTCAGTTCTACACCGTCAAAGACATACGCAAAGACATACTCCATTTGCCGAAGATATTTCGCTTCTTGGATTTGGGCCACGACTTGGAACTGTTGAACAGCTCTATATCGATTGGCGGCGATTTGGACACATTCATAGATCAGCTGAAGATCATAAACAACGCCGCCTGCAGTTGGCTTACGCTCACCGAAGACATATCACTGAACGTGTTTCGTGGCTTCGCCTCCGAAGCCGACCTTCTCTACTACTTCCAGAACAGGGCCTACTTAGACAACGTGACGGTGTTGGCCAGTAAGCCATCCATTGATATTACATGTCTTTCCCATTGAATATTAATTACGATTATCACCAAAAAAAGGTGTCATTTTCGACCTGAGCCCCAACTCGACGACATTACCACCGCATATCACATACAAGATAAGACAAAACGCGTCGTTCACTTCGACGACATCGTTGGTCAGGAATCGATTCTGGTTTCCCGGCCCCAGGAATTGGGCCTACAATTACTACCAGTTCGGCTTCGTTTGGATTCAGGTATTGATAGACAAAAAAAACCAAACATTTCTTAAGCAAAAAAATAAATAACCTTTAATTCAATGACAATATTCCAGGACATTCTCGAGCGGGCGATGATTAGTCTTCACGCCGGTGACGAAGTGACAGATCCGGGCACTTATTTGCATCAGTTCCCATATCCGTGTCATATATCTGATCAGTAATAGTCAAAAAGAAACCATTTTTTAGTATTTGTGTCCAAATGAGTGTCCAATGAATTGTTTGTTCTTTAGATTCTTGTTCATAATCGAGCACGTGATGCCCCTGTGCATGGCCATCTCCTGGGTCTACTCCGTCTCCATGTTGGTCCAGTCGATCGTCTACGAGAAGGAACAGCGACTCAAAGAAGTGATGAAAACCATGGGTTTGAACTCATTGGTCCATTGGATGGCGTGGTTTATCACCGCATTCCTCCAGATGTCGATCACTGCCATTCTGTTGACAATTATCCTCAAATACGGTCTCGTCTTAACCTATTCGAATCCATTGCTCGTATTCTTATACATCGAGGTCTTCGTCATCGCAAACATTGTCTTCTCGTGAGTTGCCTTCGATAGAAAAAATGAGATAATTTGTGGACAAAAAAATAATAATTGTTTTAATCAATAGTTTTTTGGTGTCTGTGCTCTACTCCAAGGCCAAGTTGGCGGCCGCCTGCGCCGGTATCATCTATTTCATGACATACATACCCTGTATGTATCTGGCGGTTCGGGAGGAGACGGCTTACGACAAGATACCATTCTATGCCAAGACACTGGCGTCACTCCTGTCCACCACAGCCTTCGGAATGGGAGCGAAATATTTCGCTTTCTATGAGGAGGTGGGCGTTGGGGTCCAGTGGTCAAACATAGCCACCTCTCCCGTCGAAGACGACTCCTTCACCCTATGGAACGTCATGAATATGATGATCTTCGACGCCCTCCTCTACGGAACGCTGGTCTGGTATATCGAGAACGTCCACCCGGGCACATACGGCCTCCCCCGGCGCTGGTACTTCCCCTTCACCAAAAGCTATTGGTTGGGGACACCTATCGGCGACGACGACCTCTTCTGTTCCTGTTATTTCAAGACGAAAAAAGTGAATTCCGACAAAAAGAAGTCCCGTTCCCGACCGCCCTCGGAGTCGATCAATCTCAACGACTTGATCTACTTCGAGGCCGAACCTATTAATCTGGTGCTCGGCGTCTCTATTCTCAATCTCGTCAAAGTAAGCCTTACTGTTGCCAGAAGTGAACCGACCAATTGATCCGTTCCTTTTCGGCTCACTTTTGAAACACATTCTAATTGAGTGCCTCTTTATATGACATCAGCGCTACGACAAAAAGACTGCGCCCGCCGTCAACAAACTGTCCGTCAACTTATATGAGGGACAGATCACGACCTTTTTGGGACAGTATGTTTCGATGTCTAATAATGTGAATATCTCTTAACCATTGCTTTTCGACAATAGCAACGGCGCCGGAAAGACGACAACCATGTCTGTGCTGACCGGTCTGTTTCCACCGACCTCTGGCGAGACACACATCTATGGGATGGACATCAAGACAGACATGGATGTGATTCGACAGTCGATGGGTATATGTCCGCAACACAACGTCTTATTCGATGAGTGAGTTCTGACGCCACCGATCGATAGGACAATCCATTTTGTAACGAACTTTCCATTGATTAGTCTCACCGTCGAAGAGCACCTGTGGTTCTACTCGCGTCTCAAAGACGTCAAAGGGAACCGTTTGAGCGAAGAGATGGCAAAGTATTCGATTGACTGTCGATAGCATTGTATTGATTGTGTTCTTCAGAATGATTTCAGATCTTTCGCTACCCATAAAGAGAGGCAAAACCGTTGAGAGTCTTAGCGGAGGAATGAAGAGAAAGCTTTCGGTTGCCATCGCTTTCATCGGCGACTCAAAGGTCGTCATTTTGGATGAGCCCACGGCTGGCGTCGACCCTTACACGAGGTATTGTGTCTTCGTTTGACTTTAAAACATCTAATGATCACTGATTTGTTCCAAAGGCGTGCGATTTGGGACCTAATCGTCAAATACAAGAAGACTCGAACAATATTACTGTCCACCCATCACATGGATGAGGCAGATGTATGTCTTCATTGCGTTTGTTTTGTTTACCATTTACTGATAACGACCGTCCCTTACCATCAGGTGCTGTCGGACAGAATCGCCATCCTATCGAATGGTCAGATCAAGTGTTGCGGAAGTCCTCTGTTTCTGAAGCACAATTTGGGCGAAGGATATCATCTGATCTTCGTTAAGAACGGCGACTATAAGACCAAATACCTGCCCAACATTGAGGTGCCATCGCTTGAGGTGCAGACCTTTGTCCAGTCATACGCACCGACAGCTAAATACCTGTTCGAAACGACACAAGAGATCCACTTCATTCTGCCCAACATCGAAGTGAAGAACTTCGTCCGTCTGTTCTCAGCGATGGAAAACCCGCACAACTTAACCAAACTCAACGTCCAGACGTTTGGCCTCAAAAACACGACTCTCGAAGAGATATTCCTTAAAGTGGCCTCGAATTGGAATTTCCAATTACTGAAGAGCACATTCCAGCAGAACCACCGAAGGACCCACTCCTGGGACAAGCCGTCGACCAGCTTTCAGGGCAACGCCACCAACTCTTATGACTCGGAGCTCGAGAAGAGACGGCACCTGAAGATGCCCACCGAGAAGGTCGAGTCCAAGAGGAAGCTCCTGTTGAACCAGTTCTCGGCCATTATATTCAAGCGCTGGTGTTGTACTAAACGCAATTGGAAAGGCCTGTTCAGTCAGATCCTGTTGCCGGCGTTCTTCGTGTGCGTGGCTATGAGTGTGGCACTGATAGCACCCAAGTCTCAAGACTTGCCGCCAATGGTGTTGAGTCCGTCACAGTATTACAACTACACCCAACACTTGGGCGGGAATGTCATCCCGTATTGCGAACGGGAATACGATATCAACAATACCTATAAGTCTTTCAACATTTCGTCGACATTTCACTTGCCTTCCGGTGTGGGCGCGACCTGTCTTTTGAAGGCCGAAGACATCGTTGGCGACAATTACACCGAATTCAGTGATTATGATTTGGTGACCAATTATCTCAAATTGGACGCCGCGTGCACTTCAGTACTGGTGCCCGGAGTTAAGCCTCGGATATTCCTTCCGGTGGCGCCGACATCACGTTCGCTGATGGACCCGATATCGGCATATGAGGCTATGAATACGACATCCCTTCCCACTCAAGACTACTTCAATTACTACCCGAACTGTCGGTGCGGTCCAGAAGGCACTGGCTTTATATGTGACGGTTCGGGCTTTCAAACGCCACCACTCCTTAAGCTGATTACCGGCGATGTGCTCATCGACATCACTGGCGTCGGTCTGGGCGATAGAGAGCACCTGTACTACATATCCACGACAGACATCTACCGTTTGAGACGTTACGGCGCCTTCACGTTCGGCCTGACCCGGGATTACATACCGGAACAGTTCGCACAACACATGAATCCACAGCAGTCGCGGATCTTAAGACAGATCGCTGTCCGAAACGTAACAAAAGTATGGTTTGATAACAACGGCTACCATTCGATGCCTTCGTATTTGAATGCCTTAAACAATGCTATTCTTCGGTCAAACCTAAACAACTCAGCCCTCAATCCGTCGGCGTTCGGCATAACGCTCATCAATCACCCGATGGTTGAGACCAGTTATGCCATATCTCAGGAGCAGATACTTCAGGGCACAGACATACTGATCGCGACGTTCATCATCGCCGCCATGTCCTTCGTCCCGGCCAGTTTCGTACTGTTCCTCGTCTACGAGCGCTTCACGAAAGCAAAACACTTGCAGTTCGTGTCCGGCGTTAATGTCATCGTCTATTGGACGGCGAACTACTTCTGGGACATCGTATGCGCTGTTCCCCAGCCTTTCCCGACAACCCAATCACTAATCAATTGTCTCTTGTGTTTCAGTGTTCATACGTAGTGCCGGCGCTCTGCTGTATGTTAATACTGTTGATCTTCGACATCCCGGCGTACACGTCGAAGAACAACTTTCCCGCCGTCGTGTCCCTGTTCCTCATGTATGGCTGGTCGGTGACCCCGGTCATGTATCCCGTCTCCTTCTACTTCGAAGAGCCCTCCACTGCCTATATCTGTCTCATAGTCATCAACCTCTTCGTCGGCATCACATGCATTGTCACGTCCTTCCTGTTGGAGGCGTTCCTGTTCTTCCAATACGTTCCGGTGAGTTCAGTCATTCATAACATGCCCCTGATTTCAATCTATGCCCCTTTTTTCAGTATTTGGCACACATTCACAAAGTATTAAAAGTTGTTTTTCTAATGTTCCCCAACTATTGCCTGGGAAGGGGTCTAATGGACATCGCGTTCAACGAATATCAAAACTTTTTCCTTTTTAAGACAGGTATTTTGAGAAGACATTTTCCAATCAAATGAACAAATCATTTTCTACCCCTTTTTAGGCCAATTCTCCAAAATGAAGTCCCCCTTCGCCTGGGATTTAGTCACTCGTAATCTCTTTGCGATGGCTTTCAGTGGTCTCGTCTTCTTCATAATAACCCTTTTGTGCGAATACAATATCATTAGACACTTCCGGTGCAAAAGGAAAGGCAATAAGTATAGGTCCGCCACACCATTGGACGAAGACTGTGATGTGGCCCGAGAGAGACTGCGGGTGCTCTCCGAGCCTCTCGACAAGAACATTGTCTTACGTTTGACTGAATTGACGAAAGTATTCAAAAAACCACAAAAACATTTGGCGGTCAATAAGCTGTGTCTGGACGTGACGAGAGGCGAGTGCTTCGGGCTGTTGGGTGTGAACGGCGCCGGCAAGTCGACCACATTCAAGATGTTGACGGGAGATCTGGAGATATCGAGCGGCGACGCCATTGTCAACCAGTTCTCCGTGAAGACCGACATACATAAAGCGCAACAAAACATCGGATACTGTCCTCAATTCGACGCCCTGTTCGATGAGCTCACGGCTAGAGAGCACCTGAAGTTTTACGCGCGTCTGCGAGGCGTCAAATGCGAGTCGGAGGCCATTGAGACGGCGATCGCAAGACTCGAATTGACACAATTCGCTGATCAAGTGGTCAGGACTTATAGCGGCGGCACAAAGAGGAAGCTCTCGGCGGCCATCGCTTTGATATCTGCGCCGTCGATAGTATTCATGGTATGAATCGATTCAATAAATGCATTGAATTTTTCAATTGGTTTTTCAATCGTAAGGATGAGCCGACCACTGGTATGGACCCCTACACCCGACGCTTCCTTTGGGATCTGATCCTCGAGTTGGTCCACAACGACAAGGTCTCCGTCATCTTGACTTCGCACAGGTATGTATGGATTGGAAAAATTATCTCTAATTAACCATCGAATGTCTGTCACCGGACAGTATGGAAGAATGTGAAGCCCTGTGCAGTCGAGTGGCTATTCTAGTGAACGGTCGGTTCACGTGTTTGGGTTCAATACAGCACCTGAAGAATCGTTTCGGCGACGGCTATCATATAATCGTGAGGTCCGGTCCACACATGTCTGTGTCATATGTGATCAATTGGTTCGCGAAGAATCTGCCGAACGCTGTCCTCAGCGAAAACAACTTCGATATTCTTCAGTTTGAGATCCGCTACAACCAGTCATCGGAGGCCAACAACACCGCTGGCCATCACTTCAGTCTCGCAAACATATTCGAAAAGCTCCAGAAGTCGGGAATCGCTGAATATGCCGTCTGTCAAAACACTTTGGATAATGTAATCTTCATTTGGTTTGCAATTGATTTCGATTCTCTTCTAAACGATTGTCTCTTTTATCCCATCCATGGTCTCAGCTGTTCGTAAACCTGGCGAAGAAACAGCAAAGTGGCGGACATTTCATCACTCCATCCAAGTGTAAGACAAACAAAAAGACAACAAAACAATCGCTCGATATCTGTGCAACTGATCCGTCAGACGAGGCGACGCCACAGCCGAGTCTCACGCACTCACGCGTCAGTCATACCATTATATGATATTCAAAGACTCCAATGAACTAAAATCACATCTTTTGCACCACAGATCAGTCTCTCGGAATTCGGCGGCACGTCATCGACGGCGTCGACGACAGCATCCGTGCAATGATTACCACAAACTCTATTCAAAACGACATTCAATTCTAGTCTTAATTTATATGAAAAACTTTTTCATTAATTTATTTCAAAACTTATTTTTAATTTATTAATCGCTTATATTATCTCAAACTTAAGATATATTTTTCAAGAGTTTATAACAAAAAGTTTTTAACCATTTTTTCTACACATCTGAAGACCTTTCATCTAATTTATGGTTTACTTTTAGTTTATTTTTAGTCTCTTTTGACTCAATTGAACACTAAATCAATTATTTTTTAATTATAAATAACTTATAAATAATATTAAATTAAAATTTTGTGAAAATATTTTGAAAAACTTTTTTTTATTAATCTTTTGATCAAAAAAAATGACAATCAATTCATGGGTTATTTAGCGGTCGTCTGCGAGGCCTGTTTGGCCTTCAGCACCTTCGCCACAATCTTCTCCTCTTCGATGAGGAACGCCCTAACAATACTGTCCACCGAAATGGAGAAAAAAATTGTTTGAATTAACAAAAAAGAGACGACAATGACATCCCATACCGGCTTCGGACGCATTTCGCACACCTCGAGCCCCCATAGGCACGGGTGACGGTCTTGTGTCTGCGTGAGAGCGCCGACAGCTGTCGAGGTCTGGCGTAAATGATCTAATGGTCGACAGGACAGACAGTTAGTGGTGAAACACATCCAAAACACTCGTCTCAAGACATACTCCTCTCAGTTTGAGTTTACAGTCACCACATTTGGCAACACTTCCGT
The DNA here is from genome assembly GCA_034700825.1 of Quadroppia sp. Gr-Ori-00064. Taxonomy (NCBI): domain Eukaryota; kingdom Metazoa; phylum Arthropoda; class Arachnida; order Sarcoptiformes; family Quadroppiidae; genus Quadroppia; species Quadroppia sp. Gr-Ori-00064. The sequence continues at coordinate 20,165 of JAQIXR010000274.1, read as the reverse complement.
GTTTTTTGGGATACAAGTACACGAGTCGACCGCCAGGTGTCTTAGATCTGGACCACAAGACAATGGATTCGTTAGACAATCAATTGAGACAATCAGTGAACAGGGCTTACATTCGGCGCCGATTGGATTGTGTGTTATAAGACAGACGTCTCCGGTATGTAAGCCTTTGAACCATCGTTTCGTTGACACTAATTGTCGTAAAGAAATGCCACAAAAAGTCTAAATTCAGTACAAAATCAAATTAAATACAAAACTCACGCTTAAAACACACGACTGTTTAGTGTCAGCAATGGTTTTGAAGAGGAAAAGGAAATACAAGACAAACACACAGACAGTGTTTGCACACAAACAGTGTTGACATCTATTGAACGCTGTCTTCAATACTGAAACAAAAAGTAAACAAAAAAAAAAGTTTGAAACAAAACGTCACGTCATTTGTGAACGAAAGACATATGTTTTTGTAATACGGATTCAAAACATTATAAATGTTTTTAACGATTGAGAGAAAAATCATTAAATCTTTGTTTTTTGTCATTAAAATTGATTGCAATTAAAGACAAAACGAAACAATGCTTTAAATGACATGAATTACGACATTGTGATCATAATAGCCGTCGTTTGGCTCGTCATAAACGTGTTGAACGTTCTGCTGAAGACATGCCTTTCCTATGAGTTCACGCAATTGTTGACCACTTTCGGCATAACTATAAAACCGATTCAAATCCTATTGAATACGAAATCATTTAATCGTTTGTTTTATTTGTTGAGTAATTGGAGACCAAAACTCATCAACAAATGGTTCGCTTTTGGGACAGTCGTCACTCTCGGCCTTTTGGTTCCGGCTCTTTATCTCATCGTTGCCACCATTTATACCATTTTCGTCAACACATTCATCGGAGTCAATAGGAATGCCATCAAAACGCAGGCCTTATATCCAGTGGTAAACAAAGTCATATCCCTTTCGTAAGGGGTCTCTCTCTCTCTCTCTCTCTCTCTCTCTCTCTCTCTCTCTCTCTCTCTCTCTCTCTCTTCACTCACTCACTCTCGTATTGATTGTACGATTAGATCCCAGGCATTAACCTCCCGGTGACGGACTTTGTCTACTATTTCATCTCATTGGCCATAAGTAGTATATTCCACGAAACGGGTCACGCGTTGGCGGCGCTCAGGTATGGCCAACACATGTCTCGACTGTCCTAACAATTGATCGCTTCGTTTTCTCCACCCCCTTAGAGAAGGTGTACGTCTGCACAGTTTCGGTGTATTCATATTCATCATAATTCCCGGCGCTTTCGTCAACCTGTCCACAGAACAGGTCCTGAATCTGAACATTTGGAACCAACTGAAGATCTTTACGGCCGGTGTTTGGCATAACATATCTCTGGCGTTGTTTACGATTGTCTTATTGTTATTGAATCCAATCGTTTTGAGTCCTCTTTACTCGACGCCCAATGGGGTTGTCGTCGCCCACATCGAACCGGTATAGTTTAAGCGCCCCTTTTATACACCCCTTAATCACACTCACAGTCCGTGTCTGCTGTCAACAGCTGTCCGGAGCCGCCGGTCCTAACGGCTTGCGCACCGCAGACCTGATCACTGGTGTCGACGACTGCAAGATCACAGATATGTCCAAATGGAAGCAATGTCTGCAATCCATAGCCACCAATCCTATGGACGGCTACTGTATTGACAACGACTTCATCGAGAAAGAGCGCACCATTACATCGGTTACCAATCAATGTTGTGCTGACAAAAGTGAGAGCAAACTGTGTTTCAGTAAAAACAATTCAAACGAAGACAAACACTGTCTTCCGGTGCGACAGCTCTTCGACAAGAGTCATATGACGTGCAATACATCCAACGATTGTTCACAAAAAGCGGACAAACCGTTGTTTTGTGTCAAACCGATGTCTGAACACAATTCGACAAAACTCATTCGCATCCGACGCCAGGGAAGGCCTAATGTCCTGTTCTGGGGCTCGCCGTCAGAGCTCTACCAATCGATCGTTTTAGTCAAATACAAACCAAAGATGACTTCTTTGCCACTACTTTGCATCCATTACTACGAAACTCTTCTAAGGTTTGACATTTCAATCACAATACCATTGAATGAGACACTCATTTGTCGTTTTCCATTAACCCGATGGACAGGTATATCATCTCATTCTCATTAGCGCTGGCAGTGTTCAATGTGATCCCATGTGTCTATTTGGACGGCCAGTGGATTATCAATGCATTGATCGAATTGACTCTCAATACTAAAGTCAGTCAAAGGTACAAACGATTGATATCTAACGTATTGATCGGTTCGGGAACTGTTCTTCTCTCGAGTTGTGTTCTTCTCGGGTTATATCAATTGGTTTTCGAGACTTGAAATGCATTTATAAGTTATTCAAAAGTATTTTCACGTAATTTAAAAATAAAAATAAATATATATTTCATTTGACAAACGATTTGTGGAAACGATTTATGACAAAAGTGTTGAACACAAGAGAGTTTGGACTCAATTATTGATTATATTGTCTTTATTTTTGACCATTGGTCTGAACGGGGAAAGGGATAGCCATCCAAGTGATCACAGGGTGAGAGAAATGCATTATTTTTCTCATTCAATACAAAAATATTATATAAAACAAAAAATCAAAAACAAATTCAATATTTATTATGAAATTTCTCTCTATTTTTATTCACATAAATATTATAAGAATTAATATTACATTAAATTTTATTTGTGTTTAAAAAATATCATAAAAATCAGATGCAAATCGTCTTCATTACCATTCGTTATCCATTTCTCTTATTGTTAGTTTCAAACCAAATAATAACTACTCTTTAGATGTGAATCTAATGTTAAAATATATGTCAAATAATATATATAAATACAGAAAATATATGAAGAGATAAGTCGTTAGAGAAGAATATGGGAAGAGATGAAAGAAATACTTAAAACACAATTAATTTTATTGAAGCCATAAATGAGTGAAAACATTATATATAATAATATTCTATAGTATTCTCTATAAGAAAAACAAAGCTCTGATTGAATGTCGAGATTATATCAAATGGTTATTAAGGGGGAGATATGTGTTGATCGCACGGCTCTGTTATGAGGTTATGTACGAAATCTTAAACACAAGACTCGTATACATTAAACTCATAACAGAATTCAGATCTCTTTTCGCTATTTAACCAGAGGTCAAATGAAATGCATTTTTCATTAAACCCCATAATAACCAAAAGAGTGCATCTCGTGAACAAAACCTGATATTTAGCACCGAATGATAATTTAGTCATAATTTTGGGGAATGTCTTTAAATCGACTGAAGATTTAATGATGAACTCAAAGCATCATAATCTCAGTCAAATAAAGCATTGCTTTTACCCCTGATTTCAATCTTAATGATGAAGAGAAATAAATGTAATTTTTTCAGGGGATGGTATGAGTAGGAACACAGTGGTGTTGAAAGGGAGGGGAGGAAAGGGAAGAAAAAGCTCTATTAACAAATATGATGGTTTCCTCAGGTGCTAAACCCAAGTGCTGGTGCTCTGAGGATTGGCCGAAACTTTGTTATAGTTGTTAATTATAGGGGTATTTATGTATTTTTGTGGACAATATCTGCCATTAATCGCCAAATGTCTGCCATTCATAATATTCGCGCACTTTTTGTCGTCCGTTAAGTCTTCAGAACTGTCTTCGAGTATCGGCTGACAAATGTTCTCCATTCGATGGGAAGGGGTATGTCGTATAGACCGGCCGTTTATGATGCGGGGCTTAATGAGATTCGGTGTGTTGGCGCTGATGGCGCCGTTCATTATCTGTGGCGGTGGGCCCAGGGATGGTGAGGGCGATGGCGTCACGCGTGACGGCTTGTTGGGCGTCATCGACGATGGGGTGGGCGCTGGCGAGGGCGTGACCTTCGATGTGTGTGTTTTGGTTCCGTTGCCGACAAAACTGGTGATACATTTGATGACTGGAGTGAGCGGTCGTTTTGCGTTGGCCCGGAGTATCTCCGCAGCGGACAGTCGGTCGTTATTGAAGATGTTGGACCGGGTTTGGGATAACAGGCGCTTGAAGTCATTCATTGTCGTGGGTTTGGGCGGACCCAAGCGGTCTGAGGCCAGACTGCGGCGATTGCCCGCCTGACACACGTTAGGACTGGGCGTTTCGGTGCCGTTCCAACTGCGCCGGTCGATAGTGGACGGCAGCGGCTGTGGTGTACGACTAGGAGTGATGGGTCGCGTCGGTGTCTGCTGTGCCACATGTTGACCATTATAGACCGGTGCGGACGGCGGCGAATGGGTGGATGAGCTGCTGGAGGAGTGGGATCGCGAAGAGGGCGGACTGTTTGCTATTATGATTTGTGGTTCGGTTTTGATGTTGTGCTTCTTCTTCGAGTTGTGTATTATTATCAACAGGTCTTCAGTGGTGAGACGTCCTCTGCGCTGAAGAGTGGACGCATTGGAATCTGCCGGTGCCGGCGATGCACTTCCCATTGACTTTTGACTATTCGGTTGCGATGACAATGGACTGGACGTCGAATTGGGCACAAAATCACTTAATTCTGATTCGATTGTCTTTGTAGTCATCGATGGCTTCACTTCTCTATGAGTTGCACATTCTTTGACATTTTTATCCACAGTTCCATTGAATGCCATTTTTGACGGTGTTGTCGATCTTCGGCTCATAGCGACAGGTGTTATGCATCTACTGACAGGTGCGGCACCAATAGGTGTTGCATTCACATGACTATTACCAGAAACTCCATTCCTCTCATCATTGCCACTGCTCTCCATAATAGAAGACAATTGTTTTGTCTGATCCGAGACGTGTTTACCGCCACTCTTATGACCATTAATGCGCTCGATATTGCCGTTGGGTTGGATGTGAACGACAGCCCCTATGAGAGAGAAAGAGAGAGACAGAGAGACGGAATGTCGTCAATAATCTGATAATGAAATCTTATTATTAAAAGTCGACAATAAAGTCATTCAACTTCTTATCGCATATTCCTATAGATTAAAAGACAAGTTCTGTTCGAGAGACGACTGAGCGATGAATTGACGAAAATGTTAAGACTTTTTTTTAGGTCTACTTTAACACTCTGTTAAACATTTTCTCTATTAGACTGCGATTTGAAATTAAGGGGTTAAGGGGTAAGACATTTGTGCGATCAGATAAACTATAAGAGGATTAGTTATTAACGAAATATAATTAACGAAAAGAAATTATTTTGTTATAAAAATTGCATTTAATTATTCGTTTGAATAAATTTCTTCGAAAATTATTTCTCTATAAAATATTATGACAAAAAATAGGGTCAGAAAAACAAATCAATTGATTTCCACACAAACGAATACTGACTTAATAATAATAAGATTTTTTTTCGTATAATATTTTTATATTAAATACTTTTACACTTAATATAAAATGAATGAACAAATGAATTGTGAGTTTGTTTCACAAAAATCTATTCCTGAACTCAAATGAAATTCAAGTTTTTTTTATAGCCTTAAAGTTAAACATTATAAACGGATCTGAATTTAGGGGTAAAAAAGCGATAGAAATGTTTGCATACAATGAAACAATTTTTTTTTCATTGAAGGGGGAAATACACACTCGCTATCGTAAACGCCTTTCCATATAAACGATTTATTATTAAATATAATTTTTTTTAAATCTTTTTTATTAATCGCAATAAATATCTACGAAAATAATTGTCTGCAAAAATTTGATCCAAATTTATAAATACATAAAATATGAAACTTTTATATGAAATCCTTATCTCAAATCTCGACTAAAACTCTATTCCAATGTCTTTTAAGTATTATTTTCCAACAGATATTGTCTGCAGAAAAACTGATATCAAATTATAAGTAAAGTTAACTCAAAGTCAAATGTTTTTATTCTTCATTAAACCCTATTGTGTTTCAATCAATGGAGAGAAACACACACAAAAAACAACACTTTTCGCCATTCAAAAGAAAAGGGGTATTTTTGAGAGAAATCTTTACTCAAAGAATATATTCGAGAAGAGAAAAAAAAACAATAAAATAAGAGATTATAATTTGAAAAATGATTCCCAGAGCGAAAAATAGCTATTTTTACCCCTAAAAATACCCCATAAATCATAGTTTAAATAATTAATTAAAAGTCTTTTAAAAGAAACGCAAAATTTATGTTAAAAAACAATTTTCATAATTATTAAAGAATTTGTGTTTAAAACTCATTTACAAACAAATGCATAACTAATGGGTTTATGAACTACAAGTCTATGAGAAAAAGCACTTCAAAACTGAATGAAAACTTATTTATAAATTGAAAAAACAAATGAAAAAACATTTTGTTTTAGTAAAAAAAAAAATATATTTTGTTTTCAAAAGCAATTGTGTTATAAGAATATGAGATGCGATGCGAACCTGATTTGTTAGCCGGCGTTTGAGGACTAGAGGACTGCCTGGCCTTATGAGCCTTAGGCAGTGTTGCACAGCGTTCTTCGTCCTGTGCTCTGATCGCAGTCTTTTGTATTTGATTCAAATAATTCATGGGATGTCCGTCACGTCTTCGGCCCAACGAGTTGGACGCATATATCACCTCTCCGTCGGCGTCCAGTGTCACACGAGCACCGGTACGTGAGTTCCTATAAGCGCTCGTATTGGACGGAGTGGTCGGGCGGCTATTCTTCGCCAACAGTGTCGATAAAGTTGTTGTCTTAGCGACCGTTGTCTGCGATTTCGATGGCTTATAGTCGAGTGCTTTGGGCACAGGTATGGACACCTGTCTGGGAATGGCATTCACGCCATTGTGAGTCACTTTCGCCGATAAGACTCTCTTTGAATTAGGCACTGATTTTGAAGTATTGGATGTGTTTTGATTAGAGTCGACGACATCGGAAGTCATATCACTTTTGGCTGTCTTTATGGCATTTGAAGAACTGTTTGAATCAGTGTTTGAACTCTCGTTGAAATCTCTGGCGAAAGACGTGATGGCATTCGTGCGGACTATGTTTGGCGTCTGATATGTATTGGTCTGAACGTTGGCATTGAATTTGTCGATAAACCGTCGCACCCGATGTCCTCCCTCTCCCGTATACATATTGAAGCGCATCGGACTCTGAGGTCGTCTTATTGTGGCGATGTGTGGAACGGACGGAACAGTTATGGGCGAACTTCGCTCTTCTTTAAACGAATGGCCAAAACCGAAGATATCTTTGATTCTGAACCCACGATAAGCGCCGGACTTCGACCTCAACATTCTTCTTGTGGGTGTCATGCGATTGGAACCGCTATCAGAGCTATTACTTCGACAGTCGTCGCTGTTCTCCGTGGAAGTGATGGCCGCACACATCGATGGATAGCGACTCGAGTCGATGCATGTCTTGGCTTTAAGGGTCTGTTGACCGGCAAAGTCGCTGTGCTCTGACTCGGAAGTGATGGTCGCCGGCGATGGCGAGTGTGACCTCGAGCTCGTACTGCCGTTGGAAGCAGTGGTCGTCCCTTCGCTGATGCTATATGTGGTTCGGTTGCTGATAATCGAGTGCCGTATTGTGTTTAACATACTCGACACCCGGGGCGGGGGTGGCGGTGGCGGCAGTTTAGGCCGTCCACTACTGCTAAGAGAGCTGAGGTTCGTGAGGGTTGTCGTCGAGGACTCGGTTTCGGTTTTGGAGAGAATGCTATTAATACTGATGTCGCCGACAGTTACGTTGGATGCGATTGAATCACGCTTTCCTTTGCACCGGAAGCTGCTATTGGGTGTTATCATAAGCTTGACGGGCAGTCGGAATAGCCCGGAGTCCGTGTGCATCGACGTGTAATAGCCGTCGTTGTCCACTGAGTACACGGACTCGACCTCATCGTCGGCAGCCATCGGCTGTTTGCCCACTGAGAAACTGGATCTGCGACTACTGCCCGAACATGAAGTGGTTGTGTTGGGTCGGGTCGTCTGTCCAGAGCGCTCAGACTCGGGCGGTGTAGGCGTTATCGTATCGGACGAGTCGTAATACTGGAGCCACGACTCGGAGTCTCTGTTCGCGAACTGCACTTTACTCGCAATCCCTGTACTGTTTGGTCTGATAACCACTTTATGATTATTGCCACGAATAGACTCGACCGCCGACGCCCTGTCCTCGGACTCAGTATGCGTTTGCGTTGTATTCGTGTCTGAAATGACCGAATCCTTTCCGATAGAGCTGTCGGACATAGTGTGGGGTAAAGTGTTTTTGAGTGCATTGTCATTAGTCAAGAGCTGGTGATCGGAATCAATGGACTCCGAGGCATGTGTGGAACTGCTGGCACTCCAGTTGCCACTCGAAGAGCGGCCATCACTACCCACACCCTTACTGTCTCTCATCTTAATGGTAGTCAAAGAGTTTGAATTCGTTTTGCATTTTACGGAAACCTCTTTATTCTGTTCCTCAGAATTATCTTCCATTCCCTTTTCGGTGCCTTCATTGGAATCACTCAATTCGGGCATATCTGAGCCAACCGACTGGTGTCGCCTCTGGTTTGAGACGGAGACGTCGATCAAGTTGTCCAGCGATCGGGTCTCGTAGTGGTGGTGAACGTCGGCCTTGAGTTTGATTGTCGTCTCACGACTTGTGTTATAATTATCACAATTTTGGTCATTATTGTTGTTGTTGTTGTAGTCGCCGATCAGTGCATTAGATCTGCATTTCTTCACATCGACAACACGTCCCGAAGTGTAGATCGCCGTCTCGTTGGGCTCCGTCTGACAGGACGTGTGCACGAAGTCTATAGAGCCGGCACTCCGTCTGCGGATTCGGCCTCTGGTGCCCTTCGGCGACACTTCCGATATGGTGTTCCGGCGTTTGACGCGCGACGAGTTATGCCTTCCCTTATGACTTGCAGTCGATTTCTTGCGTTTTATCATAAAATCCGTCTATTATTCAAACAAAACATAAAATGATTTTAATTTCAATATTAAATGAAGTTTTAATTCATTTGAAATTCAAATAAAATAAATTTGAATTAAAAAAATCTTAACGAAAAGTAAAGAAAAGTTTTTCATATGAAAAAAGTTTTGCCAAAAGTTCACAAACTTTTAGTCATTTTTTTAAATAACTAATTATTTTGATATAAAAACCAGAATCTGATTAACACTCAAATTATCTGTCGATGTGACTGAGAGACGATAACTACAGGCGCTTATACTCACATGGATCAGAGAACGCCTCAAATTAGACATTCTGTTGAAGCCAATGCCGGTGACATCAATGGGTATGTACTTCGAGGGGAACTCTCCAGAGATAACTTGCATCCGCTCTTCGGGCGAAATGAGTCCATACAATGGATTCTGTTGAGAGTCGGAGTCATTGCTGCCATTGAAGCCATCATTGTCTAGCAGTTGGTCCGCATTCGCAGCACTCAATGAGATGTTCTCATAGGTGTTATCACTACTGGACAGTCGTTTTCGCTGTTCTTTGTTGAGGATGACGTTATGGCTCTCACACAGTGGTGTCTTAGCCCTCTCTATCAGCACATTCCTCGGCAACTCGTGGCCCAAAACCAGACTTGCAGGCTATCAGTGGCCCAAAACGGATAGGTAGTAGTGGTAGTGGTTGTGCAGCCAATGATCGACAGCAAAGGGAAAGTCAAATAAAAAAAATATTGTTTAGTAATCATAGCTTAAGAGCAGAACAAAAAAATATTATATAAATTATATATAAATTTTTTTCACGTTTTTTACACAACGCATAAAAATCATATAATTTTAAAGTAATTTATTTTTATTATCAAAAATAAACTCTTTTTTTCTCTTTTGTTATATATTTTTTGAACACAATTTTCAAAGCGATTCTCAGCTCTTAAAACTCAGTGTTAAAAATGAAAATAACTTTATTTTTTCGAGAATTAAACACAACTGCTATTAATGGCAATGTGTTTGTGATATAACAGTAATTGAAATAAATATAAACAACGGATAAAGAGATGACTTTTTATTCACAAAAATGCATTAAATCTCTTAAAATGTAATAATAAAATCACTTAAAACACAACAGAATATAAACAGTGAGAATAGCGTGAGAATTGTTGGCAGACTTCGAGAGAGAGAGAAAGAGAGAGAGAAAAGACAAAAACAAGAGAGGTATTCAAAGTCGAAAGAGCACAGACAGTCGGAGCACAGGGGCTACGAATATACTAACCTTTAAAACAAATGTACGACTATTGAAGAGCAATAACACCTGAGCTCTAATACAAACATATTTTTTTATTCATTTATTATTTTTTCGTTGAAAACATAACACAAAAACACTGAACGAAAAAACTGATTACAAAAACTTTATATTCAATACAACGAATCGCATATGAATTGTGAAAATACGGTCTCAACTGAACAGCGGTTAACGCAATGCCAAACGCAAACGAATGCTTGAATTAAGTGAAAACACTTTTCATTTCAAATTTTTTTTTCACAAAACATAAATATTTTTAGTGAAAAACTTGATTCTGTTGTCGATAAATATAAATCAAATTCAACAGACAATATGTGTGAGTGTGTGTGTGAGCCAAGAGGTCCGGTATGTGTGTACGGGTGCGATGATTATGATAGATGTGAAACACAACTGGCTTTCAATTGTCGAGAGAGAAGACAAACACAACAAATAGAGAACTAATACTATGTTTAGAGGTTGTGGTCCTTCAAGGCATCGACTATTTTATTGGAGATGATGTTCAGGCACTGTTACATAAGGAAAGGTGACTTCTCTATCACTCTGTTTAGGGCTTTATTGCCATTGCATAACTCACTACATAGGAGAACAGTCTTATTTTTCAGGTGCGGTCTAAGCAAACCAGTTCCCAATGATTTTTCTGAGGGAGAGAAGACTTTTGCAAATGAGGGGCTCTTTCTTCTGCCATCTCCTCGAACACACATACCAGAGGTCTTTGGGATAGCCTGAGGTCATGCCTGAACATACCTGTGCCTCAAACGCTCAATACAGCAAAAATAACTCAGCAGTAGTTCCACAAAAATTAGTGATCAACTCAACAAAGGCTCAGGTTTTTGGAGCCCAAGGCCCATTATAAGGGCTGCCATTCCCCTAACGAAGTGTCGAATCAACAAAAAACAATATTTTGATCCAATTCTCAAAGACTTCACTAAATCTCAAACCAATGAAAACAATATTATCTTCGCTTCACATCTATATAAAGCACTTCTGGTCAGAAGTTTTGATGAAAAAACACTTTTCATTAATTATATTGAAATCTATTTTATATATAATAAAGAGTTAATTGATATTTGAATCGAAAGGAAAGGACTGATAATTGAGTGATGGATCAGTAATGTAGTGGCTGTGGAGGTATGGCTGGAACAGCACATCCATTACATGATTATTATTCGCAGAGAAAATATAAATAAATTAAATGAAAATTATTATTCACTTTCAAAAAAAAGTGAAACTTCTCTTACAATCACTATATTTATGCCCCTACAAAATCAGCCCCTTTGGCGACCCCATTGTTCCATTGCCTTCTGAGTCTATGTGACAACAGATCCGTCTTTTTATGACTAAAAAGTATACATAAAGTGCAAAATTATGTCCAATTATAGCCACGAAAACCCAATTTGATTCTTAAGTTTTTTCAGAACTCTTTTCGTGAGAAATATATTATAATTTAATCAAAAGTAATGTTCATTTTGTACGACATTTCCACTACTTATGTAATGATTTAAAAGCTCTCATATAATAAATAAACTGAAGAATGACTTCAAATCGACTTCTCCTTTCATCGGCACATACAACAAAAATAAGTCTATTTTCAGTCGAAAGGAACGGTATGTTTAAGTGAGCGAAAAATATATAAATGAAATGTTTGCTCTCAGTGAAGACCTGTCTTCGCGAGGAAAGTCATTTAATGGCCTTTTTATTATTATCAACGACTCTGTTATCAAACAAAATATAAATTGAAGTACTTTTACGAAATGATAACAAATTTCTGTGCCTTTTATTCGACATAAAATATTAACACAAAAAAAAAATCTCAAATGATTTCATATTTTCCTTTTGACAGATATATCATTGAAAATATAGTCGAGGAATAAGTTTTGAAATTAATTTTCATTTTCGTTAACACTTTTTTCACACAATATTTTTCCGACAGTGAATGCAAAATAACTCGAGACTCGACTCTACTCTTCACAGGACTCGAGCGCTAAACCCAAAACTAAAACCCAAAAACCACTTAACAAAACCTTAACCGAGAATTGACTTCAAAGGAATAGTTTATTACTGTATGGAAAGTGCAATCCATTTATTGAGTGTTTTTCTCTCGAACTCAACATTTAAGGCATCACTAAATTGTTTTGTGAATTGAAATAATGTTAAACACAATCAAAAATAAGTGAAAAGTTTCGCCAAAGATATTTCACTTTTTTGAAAAGCCTTACAATAGGTATGAAAACGCTATAAAAAGTCTTTGTATTTAAAGCCAGTCTTTGAATGCATTTCTCATGACTTTTGTGACAATAATTTTCTTTTATTGAAATTCTTTGAATTTTTCCGTTTTTTTATAATAAGGGGTAAAAAACTATGATTATATGACTCCATACCCGTCTGGTCTCGATATCAAAATTGACTTTCCTCCTCGAGTCGGCGAACACCGGCTGACAGATGAAGAGCTTTGATCCGCTCCGGCCGTCATCTCTATACGAGTCGATGGAACGGATTATATGCAGTGGTGTCAGCGCTGCCGATAGGTATGCGTCTCGTATACACTGAGGCCGGGTATCCAATTTGAACAGACATTGATTGAACTCTTGATTTGATTTGAAATGTCTCTCAATTTGTATGAATTGATTCAGATTTCCGACGGCTTTAAAGAAAAAGAAAAAATAATTATTAATAAAAATAAATATAATTTTCAAACCATATATACATTAGGTATTTGTATAGAAAATAATAGCACCGGTAGTTTAAGCTCAATTAAATTGCGATTGGAATGGGAACCAACGCTTGGAAACACTATTGAATTAATAACCCTATTGTTGGCCATCAGTGTTATAACAGGGGCTATATTTGCAGTTAAACCGCTTATTATAATAAAAATATGATTTAATATTGAAAACTATTATTAAAATACCTGTACCTGAGGCTAGGATACAGGGGCTTGGGATGGGACGTAATGGATGGCTATCATGAAACAGTACAGAGATTCAAAGGGGGATTAAAATTACAGAAAACAAAACAAAATTAAGTTGAGCTCAAAATCCCACACAATCTAATAATTCATAACAAACATTATTATCAAAATCTTTGTGAATTGTAATTAGATTTAACCGGAAATCAGATTTAGTTCAGTTATAAGACTCAGAACACAGGCCCCCAATCAAGCCCTAAGACTCCGATGGGAGTCAACAGAGAGAAAAAAAATGTAATTCAATTTCTCCTTTTAATACCGAAACAAAATTGAGTTTTTGTTTTGTGTTATTTTTTTCGTATATATAAATCAAAGGCTTTTCTCCTGTTTTTGACTATTCGTTGCGATTCGAGAATATGTTAGTCTTTTGGTCTGAATTTTCATGTGTTGTACAAAAGATTTTCTTTGATTAACTGTATGTCAAAAAACTGATCCTTAATATTAGCAATGGTTTTGTGCAAACAAATAGAGTATAATATTCTTCACAAGACCTGTTGATCACGTATTTGATGACAAATTTATCATTTCTTAAATCTCTTCTACAGTAAAGAATTCATAATTTTCTTCATAAAACTTAAGTATTGTTTCACACAATCATTAATAATAAAAAAAAACTTTGCAAAAGGATATGCAAAGCCAGGGTGTGATGAAGAAAATTTTTGCATACATTATAAACAGCCCAAAAAATTTATTAATAATTAATAGCCCCTGAATATCATGAAGATATCATAAGGTATTGATTTCTAATCGATTGCCGCATAAATTAAACCAAAGATAAAAACCGTAAAAAAAATCTATTTTTGTAATAATTTTTTAATTAATATTAATTTTCATTTATGTTTCGCTAAAAATGAGTTCACATTTTAATTAGGAATTCAATGATTGTTTTTTTTGCTGTTGTTTTTTTCGGTGCAGAAAACAAAGCAAAACAAAGAATACAAACAACTAATAAAATTAAACACAAGACATGAACTCTTGGAGAAAATCTCAATTATCTCATCGAACACTAAATGCAAATCATTGGATAACTTGTTCTGAGTCTCACTTTTTTTTCTTCATATTCTCTCAAAAAATTTGGTAAAAAAAATTTTCATTTCGTGTATTGAAAACACAATTCCCTAAAAGTATTTCTGCCATTGACTCGGATTCTTGTCGTCTCAGACTCTACGAAAAACTCATTCAAAACCATTAGTTTATTTAAAGCATTCAAAAACTTATATTCAGTTTGAAAATTTCAGTTTTTATTTTTGTTTATTTTGTTCGCTATTTTTGAAAAAACATTTTTTAATATCATTTGCGATCAAATCAATCATATTATATATTATATACCGATTTGAATGCAAGCGATTCCTTGAGTCCAAACTCATATAAAAAACGTGTATTTTATTTATTGCTGTTTAATGTCTATAATCTGATCACTGATTAGATATTAATCACGAATTTTACACTAAATTTAATTGAGTTTATGTTTTTAAAAATTGAAATTTTTAATAAAATAATTGTGTTTTTTGTTTTTAATTATAATATTTTTACAGTTTATTTAAATTAAAGCCTCCTATCTATAAGGGTCACAGACAGGTGCCCTGGGAAACACACAAATTGCCCCCTTACAGGTGTACAGTTTAACACAACATATTTTTGAAAATAATTCAATTATTCACACAATCCTTGTGTTTATTAATTATAAAATGGGTTTAAATTTTAATTAAATAATTATATCCTTAACTAAAGTTAAAAAACATTTTAATTAAACGCTATTTTAAACGAAAACACAAACAAATTAATACAATATTTTTTGTGTGAAAATTAATTTTATATTTGTTTTTGCTTTACATCTGTTATCTATGACTGACTCCAATGAGACGAATGCAAAAGAAGTTTAATTTATATTTTAATATCAAATAAATTATTCATTCATTTAATTAATTTTGATTTAAATATCGTTTAAAATGTGTTAAAATGTCAATCATTTTCTCATATCTTATAATCTATTTTACATAAAAACAGTATTTTTATGGCATTTTCAGACACATTAATATTGAGAATATTTTGAATAATTTATTACAAATAAATTCATTTTAAAACTCAAAAAATCAAATAAAAATCAAATAAAACTTTTTGATGAAATATTCGCAGAGAGAAAAACATCAGAGATTTTTGTGTTGTTATTTCAAAAGACCATTAATTAAAGTTTGAATTTTAATTGACTCTTAAAATAATAAATTATATAATAGCAGACATTTATATAATAAGTTATAAAGGCTTTTATTTATCTTTTATTTCAAAAAATTAAATAATAAAATAAATAATAATTTTATGCAAATGTTTTGCACAAAAATTAATATCAAATAATAATTTTTTTTTGTTTTATAAATGGCTTTTCATATGATTTATTCAATCGTCAACTTTTTTAACACAAATTGCTATCACTGGAACTGAAGCCAAACTCACAACAAAATTGATGAATTGAACCGATGTTCAGGAAATGTAGCGCTCATTAAAACCCTTTTCTTATCGATTAATTCCTTTGATATTAATTTATTTTAACAAATATTTTTGAAAACAATTTTTTACACATTTAAAAGTGTAATATATTTTGCTCAAAACTTGTATTTTAAAGACTTCGTTAACGAAATTCGTGTGCTTCGGATATTCCAGGGGGATATTCAGGGGTATAAATATTTCGATTGTATGTTAAATATAATACAACAACAAAACTATTAATATTTAAGAACCGAAACCTTCTGTTCATAATAGCAGAAAATATGCTTAACTTTTGCATAAAATTTTACGTTTATTTTGCAGTAAATTAAATACGAAATACACGTTAAACTGTTATCTAAGGGTTAGGGCAAACACTGGAAGACTTTTTTCTGGGAATCAATTCATAACTTTTATTGTCCTATATTTCAAATGTATTTTTCCTCTACAATACATATCATCCCATCATTGAAAACATCACTCATTGATGTCATTAGTTTTAGTGCACACAAAAAAACAGTACTAAATATTTGGAGTCTTTTTCACACAAAAACTTAAGGAAAAAAGAGAACACATTACTATTCAGTGGATTTGAATACAAAGTTATTTTGAAAATTATATAACAATTTATGTGTGTTTTAGAGTGAATGCAAACACACACACAAAATGTTTTGCACAGTGTTTTTGAGGCACTTTTTCATTACGAGAGAGACTAAACAGAAACTAATTTATTGCTTGCATTTCAGACATTAGAAATGGTTTTTGGTTTGAAGAAAAATACAATTTTTTTTGCATCAAAAATAATTGCAAAGTTTATCCAATAAATTGTTTATACAGTAAACGGAATGCCTTTCGAAATTCAAAAATCATCATTTGTTTGTGATAAATGAAATGCTATTTTTCAATAGCCATTTAGTACTGAATATAACAGAGGTTTTAATATATATTTTTTTCAGCAGTGAATCAAAAATTGAATTTTCAAACACAAAAAGTAAATAACACTTCAATAGCAATAGAGTTGCACTTTATTTGTATATAAGATTTGCAACAAAATAATCATAAAAAATGCTATTTCAATGTGTGGAACATAAGGGGGACAAAAAATAAGGTGCACACAAAACAGAGCAGAGAGGAAGCAAGAAAAAAAACAACTTTTTTTGGGCCCAATTTTCTTAAACTTTGAACTGAATTTTTTGTGCCTTTGCTTTTCTGAGGCAAAGAATTGACGTTTCGTTAGATCTCGTATTACATTGAAAACAGTGTTTATGTCCCATAAGAGAGCGTTTAAAATAAAAATTTTAGACCATTTTCACTAAAGTCAGAGTTATTTGACTTTTTTTTGTTTAAGTCATTCTCGTGAAACTGAAGCCCAGTTTTGTGGCCATTCATTCGAGTGTCACGTTTTCTTTCGGACATACTTTCCATACTTTGGGTGCAAAACAACACTTTAATAGCACTGCGAAAGTCATTGAAAAAGTTTTTTAGTTCTCAATTTCAATCACTTTGTTTGTTATGACTTTAAATACGGTTTTTAATAACATTTGAAAGAAAATTAAAAGACTTGAAACTTTAGACACTTTTTTTGGGGGCCGATATTTAAGCCGATGCTTAAGTTGAGACTAAATATACCTAAAAACCTAATGGTCTGACAGTTCCTAATCCCTGGCCCAAACAAAATGAAACAAAAGGTTGTAATCAATTCCAAAGGACTTGAAAATGCATTTATCGATAAAAACCGATTCAAAAACACAATTACGAACCGAACTAATAGTGCACTTACAGTACCGGTGCATCTAATGGAAAGTTAGTTTATTTTTTGGGAAAATACTGTACTTTTGTTATAAAAGGAAATATAAAACTTTTAAAATTATTTTTCAAAAGTCTTTGACAATTGAAATGTTTTTTTGACTAACAGTTAATGTCATAAAAATTTTCAAATAAATATATTTGTGGCGAACAAACACATCAGTGGCCCATAACAATAGCCCGGCCCCTAACAAATAGTGTAGCTCTAATCGCATTTCTTTTTCCAGGGGGCAAGACTTGGCGCTGGACTAAACAGTCGGCGCTGATATTCAATTGCTATTTAAACAGCTTTTTGCGAAATATTGTTATACAGTATTTGTATTGAAATTACAATATATTCGAGAAATGGGTTCAAAACTTGCAGTTCCTATTCATCTGTTCCTAAGCATTGCATTTAAGGGCCCAACAAAAGTGTGTTATATATGTCGGAGCCATTTGGTCTTCAGGGGAGGCACCGATCCGTCCAAATCAACACACAACACAAGAGGTCATACCTTTCATTGTGGGCTAATATGGATAGTGAGTGAGAGAAGAGAAAGAGAGACCTATTTTATGTTCAAAAATATTTCTCTTTAAAATCACTCCCTTTTGGCTGAATATGAACTTCATTTCAGAATATTTTTATGTAATTTAAAATTGGTTTCAATTTTTCTTTTGCGATGAGTTTTTGTCCATAAATTTTTCCCATAATATTATTCCACTTTTAAGGGGAAAGTTTTTGTATATATTTTGTATTTTTACATAAAATATAATTCCTTTTAAAGCCAATCAAATAGTGAAGAAAAATATATGAAATTTGATTAAAAATATTTTTAATGAATAAAATCTAAATATTTGAATAAAACAAACAAAATTTGCTTCAAAACTATCTCTTAATAAACGAATAAATTCCATCGAAATTATTTATGAGATTTTCTACTCAAAAAAATAATGATTTAATGTTTAATACAATAAACAACTAAGAAATGGGAAAAATATTTCTTCAAGTCTTTCAATAGTATGAAATAATTCACTGATATTTTACGCCATCAGAATTCACACCAATAGCTATCAAAATAACATTAAACAGATCCCGAACCTCAAAGGCATATGAAGTCTTAGTTCTTCAATACCTTGAATGAAAAATATATATAATATTATGAGAGCAATACATTGCTCTCATAGGTCCGACTCTTAGTGAGTCTGACTCAGATACGGTAGGAGTGATGGGAGAAGACCGGAACAGCTGTACTTAAACACAGAATATTCTGTGTTTTCTCTCCACATCACTCCTATAGTGCCGTTCCCAACACTTCCCACATATACAGTAGAAGAGAGAGTGAGAGATCAGTCACTGATTCAATGCTTTAATCAAATGATTAGTTAATTAAATGTAAAATAATTTCATTTGAATTATATTTGTTTGAATTGATTGTTGGGTTATATATGATATAAGAGACAATTGAGTCATCGATTCGTATGTCAATCAATGGCTAATTCAAAGCATATGTGTTTGTATTGAAAGTGCAATTCAATGGCAATTCAATTGCAATTCAAATAATATTAGTCTTTAATATTAAGTCTTATTTTCATTGGATTCATATTTTTGTTCATCAAATAATCTTGAGATCTAGTGATCACTAATCCTTCAAAACAATCAAATCATTTGAGACAAATATCTCAATAACACCTGAATTTTGATATCAAAAATTGTAAGTAAATATTATTTAGATTTCAAACAACAGATAAATACAAACAAAATATTGTAACGAAATAAATCATACCTTCAAATGAAATTAATGTAAATTTAATATAAAAGCGAAAATCTGAAACATAAGAGCAAATTAGCGTTTAATTAGTTTAGTATATTAATTAGTAATTAATTGATCATAATATTGCAGAACAGTTTAATATAGCGCAAAAATATGCTAAGTATTTTCGGTGTAATAATAGCATATCAAATATCATATTGTGTATAATTTTGGTTGAAATTAAAACCAATAATTTTGGGAAATAATATTTGCATTCATTATTAATGGTACTAAATATTTTCTTGTAAAACATGAGTTGAGCCTATAGTGAGTGTCAAATGTATTGCGAACAGAAAGTGACGCACTTCGGTCCTGTGCTATCATTGGCCCAGAATTGAATGCAGGTATTATGTTAGAACCAATGGGAAAAGAGCAGGTGTGGGCAGAATGAAAGTATTTTGAGTCTGATCTGAGTCCTGCCGAGCGGTTAGTATAAAAAGGCAATACATTTGAGAATACAGACACACTCTGATCTACACTCTTGTCGTTGTCACACTCACTTTATGTTCATCTCTTGTTTAAATTCATATGTTTTTAGTATTAGTTTAGTGTGTAATCAATACACTTGTTGTGTATGTATATTGTAGTCAAATTTGTTTTACTTTAATAAATTGTTTAAGCATTCAATTATTGTGTCATCATTTGAACTCATTGAGAAGTGTAGTTGTCGTCAATGAAACGAAACTATAACTAATGGTATGTCCGAATAAAATTGAAACACTTTTTATTGTTTGTTAAATGTTTGAATATTTTGAGCTGAAATCTGACTGACATTGATTTTGTGAACAAGTACTAAACCTTAACATTCCTCTCCTCCCTTTGGCGGCGATGTTAGTGTTTACTGACATCTAGCCATTCCTCTCCTCCCTTTGGCGGCGATGTTAGTGTTTACTGACATCTAGCCATTCCTCTCCTCCCTTTGGCGGCGAT
>JAQIXR010000273.1:0-35595 GCA_034700825.1 Quadroppia sp. Gr-Ori-00064 | reverse complement strand
ATCGGTCGGCCCCCTAACTCCCGTGGCCGGGCTATGCTCGGCCAAAATAGGCTTAATGCCTAGGATTCCGCTCTTTGATAATAACATACTGCAGTGCTTTGATTTGATCTAGGAGCTTTGCTTTGAGTGTGAAATTTGAAACAAAGTATTTTTAAAAATTCAATCTTTTTTATATTTTCAATGAATAAAGTGCTGAAGAAGTTATAAATTAATCACAAAATTCAGATTATTTTGTTTTTAGAGAAAAAATAAACAATTTTTGGGTTAAAATAACAAAAACTAATGGTTTGATTCCAATCAAGAAGTCGTTTAAACTTTTTTTGAAATAACACACAAATTATAATAACATTGAATGAGAAATGATTTTTACGAGTGATTGAAATAACAGATTATTAGCGAAGTTGTTATCGAAGACTTACTCATAGGAAATGCCGGTTAAGAGCCTTCGTCTCATTTCGCCCAAAGGCTGTAAAACTAATGCTCTCTTTCCGCGTCTCATCGCTATAGAAGATGCCGAAGAAGTGGAAAATGAGTTCGTATTTATAGACGAAGAAGAAGATAATGATATACTTCTGGTAAACGATGTTCTCTTGGATTCAGTCACTCGTCTCAAGTGCTGGCAATGAATCTCTGAGTTCTTCCAAAAGTTTTGATTCATTCTCGACTCTAAACTGTTCTCACTTTCAGAGCCAAATAATGCCGACTGAGAGGCAGAGAATAAATTGGGATCTGAGACAGTAGTTTCGTCCAGTGCTGAGAGAGCACCTCTATTATTTGACATCTCTTTAGGTGATGTCGTCAATGATTCACACCATTCGCCACTCATTTTGTCAATACTTTCAAACGAAAGCCTTTTTATTAATCAGTAATTATTAATAAAAGATTTTATATCTTTTGATGAGAACTAAATGTGATATAATTGTTGACAAATGGATAGACTTATCGGTGCTATCAGTGCTATCGTCACCTCTTCGAGAGTTTCCTTTAATTGTTTATAATATTGTTTATCGACGACAACTGACTGTCAATTGAGTGACTTCAGGAGAAGTTTAATTACATCCTTAGATAAACTTAACACCAGATTAGATATTATGAGAAACACAATACTATGGAAAACAATTGCGAGAATCCAAAGCACTTGACATTTTGGGACAAAATATTCAACACTTTTTTCAAATTACTTTTCATTTATCACAAAATATTTAAAAATATTCAGTTTTTTGCTTCAATTATAAAGATTTGATGTTTAAGTCATGTCTGCAGCACTTAATGTCAAGTTTTGTCCAAAATATATTAAAACAACACTTAAGACAACGAAATATATTTTGCAAAATTGTTCACTTATTCAATACTTTCTACAAATACTTTCAAATATTATAATCAATAATAGTTTTGGATCTGTTTTACAGCAGATTTTGTGCCAAAACTTAAGTAAACTTATGCTAAAAATGTTTGAATACAAGCGAATGAGAGTCTCATTTGAATAGTTCCCACCCTTTCAGACACCAGAAATATTCCTCTTAAACAATATTCAAGATATTTATTATACATAAAAAAGAATCAAAACTTGAAATAAGTTTTAAATAGTTTTTGGCGAATATTATATTAAACAAAGTTTTTCATACAATTGAATCAATTGAAGAAAAATAATATTCCAGGTCTTTGTACGTACAGAATATGATGACTCGAAGCAATGTTTTATTATAATTGAATTTTTAATGGTTTTATATAACAAATGAATAGCGAATGCGTTGAACGTAATGTATAATTAGTGATGAGATGCAGAATATCTACAAAATTAACAACACTTTCACCAATAAAAAGACTTTTGGATCAAAACCTTAGTCGACGTCATATGAGATGAGATCATCTTTTGTTATACTGATAACAATGAAAGGAAAAAAAATTTGTTTTCCATAAAAAACTTTTCTTCAAAATTGTGTCACTTTATTAATAACACAGAGAATCGGGACATAAAACTAAGCGTCATTTCATTGACTACTATTCGATAGCATATGTTTGAATTGATTTTAATATTTGATTGAATTTAAAGCAAATTTCAAATAAATGCCAAAAGAAGAAGAAAAAGATGTGACCAAAAGATAGACATTTGATGAAAATGTCTGAAAACATTTTTGCCTATTTTTTGACATTTATGTTAAACGTCATGTCATTCGTCACTGAAATAATGTAATCCTTGAAAAAACTTAAAGAGAGGTTTGGATTGAAAAGTAATATATTTTTGATCTCATCTGAAGAGCTCTCAGGAAATACAGATTCAAATGTATGGCAAACATATATAATATATGAGTTATACTAAAAAGTAATTTCAATTTTTTAATGAAAAACTTCAAAAATGATTTGATAAGAGGATCGCAAAGTCACGTATTTTTTGTATACAACGAAAACTAATAACAAACTAATATTGAAATCATTGGCTTTTTTTACGTCAATAAGAGTTTGCTTAAAAAATACTGAATTATTCAATGATAAGAAATATTTAAAAATAAAAAAATATAAAAAATGATTTGTCATTGAATAAACATTTGCATTTAAATCGTTATTTATTTTGTAATTCAATGACAATATAATATAGATTTTAATTTTATTATAACTACTGATTATATTATAAAAGAAACTTTAATTAAAAATAAATGAATTCTTGCGAATATATTACACGAATTATATTACACTTAAAACGATTATAAGAATTGAATTTCAAATGATTTTATTAATAGATTTAATTCTTTATTTTTCGATTAATTTCTATTAATATTATATAATTAGTTTCAGTACAGAGAATATACTCTTGAAAACCAAATTATAATTAATCGAAACATTAGATTTTAATACAAAATAATTTTTATATATTTATACAACGATTAATTGATTGTTGCAAACAATTTATAATTAATTTTCTTTCAAATATAATATAATTTATCTTTGATTTCATATTAAAAAAAATAATGACATCTAATAATATTCTGTAATAAATATGATATCTAATGATATTCTGTAATAAATAACATATTCTAACATAAGAAAAATATATTCAAAAATAATCATTAATTTTTTGTATGAAAATAAAGAAAAATATAAAATATGTTTAACATCTATACACAAATGCCATCTTTTACTCCACATTAATATTTAAATTTCAAATTCATTTAAATAACTCATTCAATCAAAAAATGATAATTTTGTTTAATTACATCAAATTGTTTTTCATTTAATATAAAAATTTTTATATAAAATGACTTTTCATATATAATATGATTAAAAATGAATGATTTGGTCATTGAATAGAAACACAAAACGTGAAAAATAGAAAAAATTTAGACTTTTGTATAAATATTTAGACACAGAATATTCTCACAGAATCTTCAAATGAGGCCTAAGAGATGGCACACTATTTCTCAAATGTTCTAAACAGTCAAACATTACTGTCCTCTATAATTGGCGCTCATTTCAAATCAACACAAAAAAATGAAATTATTTTATATAAAATATAAATATCAAATACAAAGAGAAATTCCAAAAATAAAATATTTGAAACAATTTTTGGATTAGTTTTGATAAAAACTATTCAAAATTATATTTAATTTGTGGAAAATAATTGTTTTAAAACAATTTAAAATATATTAATAAAATGTTAAATGTTTTAAATAAAATAAAACCGATTTAATTGATATTGAAATTGTTGGTCGCCTTAAGCTATTGCACACATTCTACACATTGTTTGCTTTGAGAGACAGTCAAATGAATAGGACTTTCTTTTAGACTCAAAGTCAATGTTTGTTGTGATATGAAATCTGAACAAACACTATGTCATAAAAGTTATACAATTGTTGAACAAAAATATCAAACATTTTATTGTTTAAATCAAAGAAGTCAAAAGTCGACGATTAGAGTCAAACTCAAAACATATTTTATATGCATTGAAATAGCCCTTCAAAGAGGGGTATGGAGTGAAAGGGGTTTAACAATCAATTGTAACACATATTTTACCTCCAGTTCAATTCGTCTGACATAACTGGTTTAAATCTTTCGATATATAATACTTCTACCTAACCTTGCTCAGTTTAATTTCAATATTATTAGCATATTAATTGTTATTCGATTAAACATATTATGAATTGAATTGAAATTCTTTCGACAATTCTGTTGTCGAGAAAATGATTGCAATTGTAATAAGTTATAAGAAATGAAACCAAGAGTAAAATGGTTTGAAGTTTAGTTTAGACCTAAATATAATAAATAGAGATTTGATGTTAAGATATGAAAGCCTTGAGTAAAGAATGAAAAAGTCTGATAAGAGTTAGACATTTCCAATAGTTTTTGTTTATCACTTAAATCATGTCATAATCCCAAAGATTTATGAAATAAAGTGCAAATAAAATACCAAAACATTTTTTGTATATAAAAATGAAATATCAATTGATTTTTGTCAACATTTCAGACATCAAAACAATATAACAAATTGATTTAAATTGAATTTTGAATTTGTATTGAAATATATTGAATGAAAATACATATCAATATTAGATTATGTTTTTGTTTATCATATTTTTAGCTAATTCTCTAAAACTCAATTCAAAACAAATTCTTTTAAATATTCTTTTAAAAACTTTACATTTAATCGCTTTTCAGTAGAAATGGGTTTTTCAAAGTAAAGCAAAAGATATTAAATTTGATTATAAGCTATAAATCAAAATAAATTTTAATGGTTTATGTTTGACATCAAAGGCACTAATCATTGGACATATGGATGTGTTTTGAGCCAAGCAATGATCTGAACAAAATTAGAGCAATTTTTTACCAAAATGTTGAACTTTTTTGTTATTTGCCTTTGAATTGTGATAAATGTTTTCATTTCATATGAAAGACATTTTATAGTTTAGGGCAAAGAAAATCCATTCAAATATTATTTTATTTTCTTTACTAAAAGTCATAGAATATCATAAATAAAACAATGGTCTGTTAGACAACTACTGTTCCTATTAATATTGACTTTCAATATACACTGACATTAGGACTGGATTTGAATTTTATGTAATGGAAAGAATGGCTACAATACTAACCATTGATTCTTCTGATGGCAAAGAGTGATAATATAAGAATATAAGTTATTGAAGAAAAATAATTTGAAATAAAATTGATTTTATTTTTTTTGCATCAAATTTATGAAAATTTATTAAGTAATTAATCTATGAATTAAAGAAATACTTAAAATGTCTTTTAGTTTCAAAGACTTTCTTAAAAAAATATTAATAATATTTAAATTTATATTATTTCATGAAATTTAAAATTCAGTTAATTTTAAATTTTGTCAAAAAGTGAGCCAAAATTTGTTTTTATATTAGAAAATATAACATTTTTCGAGTAAAACACTATTAATATTTGATTTATAATATCAGACAAATATTATTTGAAAGCAAAACAATAAATCCGTTCCCGAAATAAGTCGTAAAGAAATGTAATCAATATTTTATATCCCATTTACTCGACTATACTTTTATAGTAATGTTATTTAGCGATGAAATTATGATATGTTTTATTTGTGATTGCATTTTGATTGCACTTATCGTTGATTGAGATCTTATTAAATAGAATAGATTCTAAAAATTTAATTCAAACTAATAATTGAAAAGTTATGAGTGTTTGAAAAAAAATTTAAAATCACTTTTTTTACTTCAATGGCCTTAAGTGGGGCTTAAAGGATAGTACAAATGATTATACAATTCTGTATTTGAGAAAATACAATACATTCCTCTCAACTGTTAGGACACACATAGGAATGGAATATTAAAGGGAAATAAAGATCTCTTTATCATATATACCATTCACTGATTGTCAAATCCAAACACATTCTTAACTCTTTGTTTGTGAAAACTTTTCAAAACAGACAAAAGATTTTTTGCTGAATTGTAATAAAGAGAAACCCAATTATAATCTGTTTTGCATTACTTTAGTTTACTTTTTACTTCAAATGAAACTTTATATGAAATAAATATATGAAACAAATTCTTAAATTATTATTGATTTTGAATAACAATGTGTTTTGTATTTTTAAATCATTTTATGTCTTCTTTTTGATGAAAAATATTTCAATTATTAAAATGAATTCAAATGAAAAGAATGAAAATTTACATAATTTTAAATCAATTTCACATATAATTCAATCAAAAACAGAAAATTGTGCGAAAAAATCATTTCATATGTATTTGGCATTCAATGAAAGACTTCCAATCATTGTAGACATGGATATCGCTATACGGCTTAGAGGGGAAAAATAATCGCTTATTGAACATAAAAATCGATTATTGTATTGTATTTTTCACTCTTTTTTGAGATCATATTCACTCAAAAATACAATTTTTTTGAGAAATTTTCTAAATCTTCACAAAATTGTTTTTTGTGTTTTAGGTATATTTTTTGACATTTCCTCCAAGTATTCAATGAATAAACAATATTTTACTGCAATTGAAATGTTTGCGAATCAAAACATCTGCAAAAAGTTTATAATAATTGTATATAAAAACAAATTATATGTTTTTGAATCGCTATAATTAAATTGAAATACATTTCTCAAAATTAACCATTTGTTTGCTTTTATTAAAAATTTGCTCAAATTGTGAACAAATGCAAAAATATATTATTTATGTTAATGTTTAATGACTTGAATTTATTGTTTATTCAGATTTTATTCAACAAATGCTGAAATACTTTGTATTTCCTCAGATTTTTTGCAACTCTTAAGCTCTCAAAGCTTTAAGGCATTAGAAAACGAAACTCTGAACCAAAACATGGATTGATTTTTTCGTCTATCCTTTCATTTTAAATTGAATCAACTAATAGTGACATCAATTTACCATTAGATGATCGCTATCTCATTTGAAAATGCATTACTTTTTGAGATATTTTATTATAAAATTTTTGAAAATTGATGGCAAGGTTTAGCCTATACTATAATATACAAAGTTTGCCATAACTTCGGGTATTTCTTATTACAGATATTTATTAGTAAATAATAACAAAAAATAAACAATTTTTTGTAAAAACATTTTTAATTATTATCGAAAATAAAAATCAAAAAATCTTTTGGGCATTCATTCAAATTATATTCGTGTCAATAAATTGGGATTAGATTTGAAATAAAGCAAAAAATAGAAAATCACTCAAAAATGGGTCAAAAATGTCACTCAAATAAACAGCACTTATATTAAAATATGAATTTATATTTTCAAAAGTTTTGGTGTTATATGAAATAGAATTTTCAACAACAATAATAAGAGCCCTTTCCTGTGAAAACCCATTATAAAAGTGTTTGTATTGATTTAATTTTCAAACACCACTTAAATAATGAAATATTTTTCACAAATGTTTTTCAAAATACGAATAAAAGTGAAGTTTTATTTACAAAAAGTTTCATACAATGGATATCAATCTTTAGCACTCAATTTGGTACAAAAAAAAATGTGAAAAATAGATTTCAAAGCCAATGAATTTAGGAAATAATGTTAATTTATTGTCTGATATGTTATTTCATTTTGTTGTCAATGGTTTGAAATGCAAACTGAATGCGAAAATACAAACAAGAAGTTTGTGAAAGGCTTTTATGAATGACTTTTACAACAAAAATGCATTTATTGTACATTTGTTTGGGCAATAATTGGGCGCGCGAAGTCCCTATATGGAGCGAGATTCTTTCCGATTCGAGATTTGACCTTTGATTGTTGTTGGGGACCGAAAAGTAGCATAGGAAGTACCAATTACAAAAATCGATTGAAACATCCGAAAGTGGTCAAAAACGGGAAAAACCAAAATTTCTAAAAAAAATCACATCTCGGGAATGGCTTGTGATAATGGAATGTCGGTGGAGGCGTTGGATAGAGCGCCGAAGGCGCTCTATCCAATGCCGAAGCCGACGCCGGGCACTCACGGCAATACCCGAAAAAATGCAATTTTCCGACTTTTCAAATTTACCGAAAACACATAATCGGCTATGGTTCGGCCAATAGGGGGCCTAGAAAGTTTTTACTTCTTGAGCCTATAGAGGGAAGCCAAATGGATGTTTTAAAGCAACCAAAGTCAGATTTGGCCAATAGGGGGCGCTTTGGTGGTAGTTCAAAGTCGGAAATTTAAAATTGAATTTCCCGGAGAACGGCAAGTGGGAATTGAGTCAAACCTGGACCAAGTTTATTCATTTGAAGTACCTCAAAGTATATCAAGAGCTACGCATGCGCACTGAGTTTCAAGTATGCTAAAGCTGCGCACATGTGTTTCAGCGCCACCTGGCCATATGAGAAGAGCAAATGGAATATAAAAATTTCCAAAAAATAAAGGGATAGTGGGAATAGCACAACAGATCAACTTGCCTATACCCAAGTCCAAAGGGGGCGCCACTAAAAATCATACAAGTTCACCTTTTTTCAAAATTCACAAATACATTGAAAAAATCAATTTAGCCAGATGTTCACTGATTAGCCGGCTGCCCCCGACTCTCCAATTATTGCCCGGGGGATAGCTGGTACATTTGTTTGCATTGAATGCAATATAATATCGAAGTTGTCTTCACTTTAAATAATAATGTCTAACAAATGAGTTGTTTTTAATGGATTTTCTGTAAATATAAATATAATGGTTGTATTCCTATCTATTGGACCGTTATGTTTGTTATGGCTCTCCAAAGGGTGACAAAACCAAACCATTTGGTCTTCAATTCATTTGTTCATTTATTCGCTTCAATAATTAAAATCTTAATTACTGGCCAAAAGGGTCCGGAATACTAATGTATTTGAAGTTTTGAAAACTTATTTGCATTTATTTCAAGTGTATTCAAAGCTGTCTTTCAATGCAAATGAATTTTTATATTATTATATGAAAAGATTTTTTATATTTAAGTGCTTTTAATTCCTGGTAATTGTTTTGGTTTAATAGCAATTAATTGCATTTAATGCTCACAATTGTTTGCATTAAGTGATTACCAAATATTTTGGTGACATATGTTTAAAACAACTTTTTTTAAGTGTTCGCTTAAATAGTATAGAATTGATTAGAAAACATGTCTTTTAGTGAACAAAATTATACATAAATTAACAAAAGTAATGATAATTAGTTTTTTGGTCAGAATCAGAAACGGCTTTAATTTATCACTTCTTATATACATGTTATTTAACGAAAAGAAATACTTTTCACTTTTGTTGGACTAAACGTTAATTAAAAAACATTTTGAATAATATTTTAATACAATATTTAATAAATTAATTGAACAAAACTATTGAAAAATAAATGTATTCTTACTATTAATTTTGTATATAAAAGAAATGACTTGACTTGTAATGAGCACAGGGATCTATAAGCCTGTGCTTTGAGATACACTTATGAAGATTGAGAGCAATCTTGTGAACGAAGTTTTACATTTGGGATGAGTTATAATAAAAATTATTATTTCAAATAATGAGTCTTTTGTGAAAGTTATGGCAAAGATTATATCCAGAAATCATAAACAAAATATTTATTTAGTATTTTTCACATCAAAGTCAACACTAAAGGCACTGAATATCACTTTAATTTTTAGATATAAATCATTTGCGAAAATCTTTATTAATGAGTTTCATTACAAACAATGTTTTCTCAATATTTTAGGATTAATTGATTGAAATCTAAACAATAATCCAATAGTTCTCTGAATTAATGCAAAATTCAATTAAATTGAATAATAGTTTTAAATATTTTTTAATCAAAAGATTTTTTCTCTGCTTTTCATCAAAATATTTGATTGAAAATATTTGTTATAAAACATGAAATTTAAAGCAATATATCATATAAATGACTGAAATTAATTCCGAATCATTAGTTTTGTTGCAAATAATGTATTATAAATTATAATATCAATTATAGTAATGTGAAAATCACAGTAATTGCTGACAACTTCTCTCTGTCTGTGCCTTATCTGAGGGCCAGATATGAGAAATGCGATCATTTATTGTTAACAAAAACACTATTACTAAAAATGAAATATTTTTATGACTTAACTCGTGTTACCAGAAATAAGTCACGTCTGAATCATATAAATTCGAGTCAAATATATCTTAACATTTTCTCTAAATATATATACTGTATATATTTAAAGTCTCTCTCTCTCTCTCTCTCTCTCTCTCTCTCTCTCTCTCTCTCCTCTTCTCTTTCTCTCTCTCTCTTTCTCTGATTGAAAATTCACAAAAGTATTCTTTAGAGGAATATTTTATTTAAAAATTTTGATGAAAAATATCCCTTAAAATTGAATGAATCCAAAGGCAGAAAAATTGCAAATAAGTTCAAACAAATTGAGTGATATTTTATCGTAAAATATATTCGTTTTAATGCTCTCAGAAAAAGGATTAAATGTTTGTATAATTTAATACTTTATTGCAAAGAATTCTTTAGATTAAGCTTTGATTTGTGTATAACTCCTGTATATTAGACATAGACATATCGCTTATCCAATGGACGGGTAGTTTTATTTTTGTTTCAGTACAGTATATATCGATTTGAAACTAATTCAAAACTAAATTCAATTTATCGAAACAATGCAATAATAACAGAAAGTCAACAAAACTTTTCATAAAAAGAATAAAAATTCTCTCAAATTATTGGTGAAGGGTATGGGAGTTGTGGGGCCGGCGAGTTATAACGTATTCTTATAGAGCTTTCAGCGAAAAGAAGATAAAAAATTTGATTTTCAAAAACTGCTTCAATGGTTGGAATGCAATACAAGTTATGAGACAAAAATGACTCCCAAAAGCTTAGGTCTGGTTCTCACAAATTGATGCCAACATTAATGTCGAGGCATTGAAGGCATTGAATATACCATTGAATTGCTTTGAATGTGGAGTCAGTGAAGCAGTTCTGTCACAAATGGCACCAAATGTTCGCTTCACGTATTGTCAAACACAAGACATATTGGATTGAATTCACAACACTATGCACTCAAACACTATAGTTGTCTTAAAAGTTGTGATATTCTTGTGATTCACAATCAAATCAATTGTTATATCAAAGGAAATGATTGAAAAAATATCACAAAATAAATCTTAATTTATTGAATGTCTGAGAAATTAATTTATTGTTGAACTGAAGGGAAAATATAAACTCATTTAACGGTTGAACTCATTTAAAAACATTATTATTAGCCTTAAAGTTGGCTATAATTAACGGTTAAAGAATTCATAAACAAATTTATAAATATATTTATATTTTAGTTTCAAATGACTTTAGTCTTCATTTA
This sequence comes from Quadroppia sp. Gr-Ori-00064, assembly GCA_034700825.1. Classification (NCBI taxonomy): domain Eukaryota; kingdom Metazoa; phylum Arthropoda; class Arachnida; order Sarcoptiformes; family Quadroppiidae; genus Quadroppia; species Quadroppia sp. Gr-Ori-00064. The sequence goes on along the minus strand of JAQIXR010000273.1, from coordinate 24,326 downwards.
TGCCAACGAAATACGAAATCGTTATTATTTTCACTGTTTTTGAATATTTTATAATTTTATGGATTTTATAAATGCATATAAAGTCATAAAATCATAAAAATTGATCATTTAATTAATGAGAGAAATGTTATTTGAATTGGAGTCAAATCATTGTGACCTTGGATTAAATAAGAGCCAACACGAAGAAAACTTTAGTATATTCTTTGAGATATATTCAAATGTAAAGGAAAGTCATTATATTCTTCGTCAATACAAGTGATGTTTAATCAAATGTCTCATAAAATGATTTTTCATATCGTTATACAAAACAACAATTATTAAACATTTTCTAAATATATACAAATTATTATTTAATTAAATAAATCCATTAAAGTATTATTATTTCTAATACTTGTATACATTACGTGAATTTCTATCATTAGAAACAGTTTATTATTATATATTATTTCACAAATCATTTAATCATTTATTATAACATTAATTACAATCAAAAAATCATAAGAAATGAAATTTTATTTCAAAAATGAATTCTACTTCAAATTCGCTGACATTTTCTCTTAACAATAATATCCTACAAAATATGTTCACTAAATATTTGGATCATTAATATTAATATAGTATTAATTGATGTCTTGAATGACATCAATAGATGTGAACAAAACAGTTCTTCCCTTAATCTCATTCTTTCATTGCTGTGTAAAAACACTCGCTATTGAGATAATTATCTGAAGAATTGATTACATTATATTGATTTATATGACTATAAGACTGTCCGGCAATAACTGTATGTCATTGAATCTGTTATTCACTTGCGTTCACATCATATGCTCTAAACCTGTGGTCCAATCGATACCCAAATCGTCATAATATATGGTTTTTATTTATTTTTATTAAATAAATAAATTTGTCTTTTATTATGAATATTGATTTGTTTGTATTTATTATTAGTTATTTAGAACTGAAATCAATTCAATTCAATTCTTTAACACATTTTCATTTGATAATAAATAACATGAATTCCCATATTTATTGATCGCAATCTCTTCACAAATTATTCAATGTTTTGGATTTATAATACATACAAATCCTATCGAAATGTGTTCTGAGAAATACAAGGGCACAGGTATTAGCACTGATATTTAAGATGTTTGGGAAATGGTTAAAATGTTGAAGGAATTACTGTATAAATGAACTTTAATTAACCAACGAATAAAACACTGAATTATTTAATAAAATTCTTATTCTTTAAAATGAAATGAAATAACTTTTACAACAATTTTGTTAAAATATTTATTAAAATTAATCATAAATTCTTGAAATATATTTTTATATATCAAAAATCTTTTCAATTATTTGAAAAACTTTTGATTTAACATAAATTTACTGAAAAACATAAATCATATTTGTTTATAAAATAGAAAATTTTGACACAAATATATATTTAAAATTATTTTACAAATCAATTGTTTGCTGAAAATAAATTCGTGCAAAGAATAAAAAATCAAAATTTAATGCTAAATATATTTGATTAAAATTTTGTTTATAAATTATAATGTGATAAATAAGACGAAATATTAATCATTAATTCATTTCATTAAAATATAAATTAGTTTTTATCACAATTTCTCACATTTTATGATTAAAATATTTACTCAAATAATATTAATCATAAATCAATGAAAAATATACAAATGTCCAAAATATTCGTTGATATAATAACATATTTGTGCAAAATATGTGAAAAATCGCAGATTTTGTCAAATATTGACAGATTTGTTATAAACACGCAGTCATTGAAAATAAAAATCAAATCTTTTACTCAATAATAATAACATTAAATGTTTTATCTATTATTATTATAATGTCTTTTATATTACTTAACATTTAATATATTTTTTCTATAAATTTCATAATGAAATAATTTTCACATTATTTTCAAACACAATAAGAGTTTTTGTTATTAAATATAATTGATTTTATTTTTTGTTATAATTAAAAGTTTAGATGTTTTTACATTTGGTTCAATAATTTTGATTTTTTAAGCAAATGAAAAGATTTTCAAACTTGAAAACATCAATGGATTTGTATTTTTATATATATTTATATTGTTATCAATTTTGTGAAATTACTCTGAAATATGTTTTGCTATAAAATGCATGAAAAACATGAGATATGAAGGACTCTATGAGTGAATTACATCCTAAGGATGAATACAATGAGAATAACTATATTTCTGGAAATGATTTATTAGTTTTATTCGTCGCAAATCGACTCAAAGCATAAATTTTGTCAAAAATGAGAAACTGTTGGAAATATTCATTATTTGTATGACAAATGTAATGACAAATATTTCCATTTCATACAACAATTTCAACATTCAGTTATTTTGTGTTATTTTTTCAGACGAATATTATTAGTAAAATGTATTCAAGCTATGAATTGTTGTAGAAAATATCTTTCAAAGTAATTCTCAATTCTTATATTGAAGTTTGATTTTGAAACTAATATCTGTTAAACAAAACAAAGAGAATATTTGTTTTGAATATAATTCCAGATTTTAATGATTTATTTGAACAAAATTTCATATTTTATATCCAATTAAAACAAAGTTTTTTTGTTAAATAATTTCAATAACAGTTGGAATTAAATAATAATTTATGGCAAATATCATAAAAAGCAATACCTATCACTTAGAGGACAGGCATTAGATAATTAAATTCTCTAATAATCATGTAATACATATTGTGTTCACATAACAATCCAAACAAAGTCTGCAATTTTTTATGTGCGAAACTCTATTCAAGTTTATAATGCAATTGAGTTTAAGTATAATTTAAAGACAATGCCATACATTTGTAGTAGGAATAGTGTATTTTTAGACCCCTTTCCCCTTTTCTATGCCTAGATTAAAAAGACTTTTCAATGAGTTAAATGACATAAATTCATTAATTAATTTACAATCGTTTCAATCACTGATTATGTCATATGAAAATCAGACAACATTTCATTCAGAGCTACTGTTTTGGAGCAAAAATATTAGTGAGTTTTTGATGTACTCTAAGTCTAAATGATATATAAAAAGAATAAATACAATAAATACTACAATACAATACAAATGCAAAACACGTCAAAACGATCTGAAACTCTTTGAGACTGAGAATAAGAATTGGTATTAAAATGAAAATAGATTTGTTTTACAGGCCTTACAATGTGTGTAAATATCAGACAATTTTACTCAACTATTTCGTGACAACATTGAAATGTCAATATTAGTGTTGGTTGAAAAGGGAACGACTGTTGTGCTATAGCCGACGCTCATCACATATTACCAGATCTTTACTTCATTTGAATCATTGAAAGTTCTTTTGTTTTGAGCATAAAATAAGTTATTGAAGGGATGGCAATCTTTGCCCAACTTATCATAAAATACACTATTTTTATATAAGACCAACTGATGAGAGCACCGATAGAGGAGACAATTGGCAGAATTGACAGAATTTTTATTGAACACATTTATCATTAGTTGTTTTCATCAATAATATATATTTTTAAATATAATCACTGAATAAGTTCTTTCAAAAAATAATTGATTTTTGAAAATGTTAACAATTTTTGCAATGTTTGCAAACAAATAATTAATCAAAACTGAATATTCACAACAAAAATAACATTATTTGGAGTCTTACTTCACTATAAAAATGTCAATTTTCATAAACTTTTATTAATGTCAATAAAAACCTATTAATAACTTATAGAATAATATTATTCAAAAATATATAATTTTTATGCTATAATAAATACTTTTGTCAATCATTCAAAAGAAATATCACTTTTGACGCAATTTGTATTATTTAAAGTATTCTTAAATTTATATACATTTCAACAAATATTTTTCATTCATTGAAATGACGATAAAAAAACAAAAATCCAATTACAACGAAATAATAAAATTTTTCATAATATAAATGATATATTTTTTGCTGAATTTATTTCCTTTTTTGAAAGTCTTATAAAAAGTCTTATAAAATGCATTTACAATACAATAAAATTGTGTTTTATTTGAAAATTTAGATAAATATTTAACAAAATTTTTCAACAAATTTAAAATTTAATGAAATTTTCAGATTTGAAGTGAAAGACAAAAATAATTATAAAATTTGGCCGAAAATGTTTCATCGATTCAAAAATATTGTGATAAATATGTTATTTATTAATAAATTTTTGTTACAAAACTAATTATTTATTTAAAAGACTCTGTAATAGAATTGAATTGATTTCATAAATATTTATTTGCAACAAATAATTACAAAAAATAATTACGATTTTGTTGTATTTTTTGTGAATTGATGTAATTTTATATTTTTCTGATTTCAAACACAATATTTCATTGATATTTTAAAGTTTAGTTAAATTTTTTATTAATAGTAAATAATTTTGAAAATTATGTAAAAATGAAGAATATTTAAAGTTGAGACGACTTTGAGTTTACACAACATTTGTTTGATTTGACATTTATTTGCTTTAAAATCAATATTTAAAACGATGTTAACATATATTGAACATTGATTTTCATTATGTTTTTGTGTAAATATTAATAACATTTGTATTAAAAACACGAATAAAATAATGAAATATTGATAAATTGAAGGACCGGTACTGGAATGAGTCGAGTACTGGATGTGAGTTAGCCTCGAGTGAGTCGGGTATCAAATAAGAGATACAGTGTTTACCCATTCATGTTATCTCTGGAAATAATCCTTTTTTAAATTAAAATTCTAATAACTTTTAATAAAAATACTTTTCAATAGGTATTCACTTCTCAAATGCATTTACATTAGGAATCACTTAATATCACATGATTTGAGATCTCTATAAACACTATCAATTCAAAGGCATATCTGAATCTATACAACGATAAGGAGTTTGGATATAATCCCGTTATCTGTGATTCAAATCAATTGTGATTTTATTGAAATGAAATTATTTGTAATGAAAACAAAAATTGAGACAATGTTTGAGATAATAAAATTCTGTGTTATTTATTGAAATTTAATGAAAGATATTATTATCAAAAAATAGATTTGTTTACAAAATGAAAACATTTTCGATAACAATATGTCATTAAATTCATTATTAGATTTTTTTTATTCATTTGACACATAATTCTGTATAAATTAAATCCTATTTTTACATATATTCTATTATTCAATATACTATTCTATTATTCAAGCAAAACCCACCCGTCCTCTCATACCAGGGCTTTTGATTCATTTTTAAAACATCGATATATCACATGAAAAGCAATTAATAATATTTTTTAATATCTCACAAAAGAAATATAAAGTTAAAGAAAAACTTTATTAAAGAATTAATTGAAGCAAAAAAAACTTATTCAATGAAATTGTTTTATCGATTATTCAACAAAAATATATTAAAATAACAATTCATTGTTAAGAAAAAAAAGAGAACATTTAAAATGAATTTTTGAAATGAATTTTTTCTCAATTAATAACATCTGATTTATATAACAATAAATGAATTGATACAAAGAATGTAAAACTCATGAAATGAATTGCTTTCGATTAAAAGTTTTTACTTTTATTTATTGTATTTGTTTTGTTTGAAAACTCGTGATTCCATATAAAGTCACAGACATTGGGGAAGGAATGCTATGAAAAGTAATGACAAAAACAACAAACCTATTATAGTCTAAGTGTTGGCGAGAATTATAATTCATTATTAATTATAATCATTGAGTTTTCGTGAATAACGAAAGCGAATAATTCATTAATTACTTATATATAAATTTGTGTGAAATTCAAAACCATTGCCGAGTATTTCATTTCAATGACAACACATTTTTGTTTGAAATATTTGTCAAAATATTTATTTTAAACACAATTTCAATCGATATTTTGAATGTCAATAAAGAAAACATTCATTGAATGTGAATAAATATTTTGATTATTTAATGATAAATTAGTTGTAAAAATGTTGTTCAGATCAAGTGTTTTATAAAAGCGAATGGATTTAAGAAATGTTAAGTAATGTTAAGTAATATAAAGCAGTAATTAATTATTGGTCGCCTCACTGGCGAGCACTGAGAGGTCGGGCATTTCCAAGAATACCATTAAATGTAAGTGTCTTTGCAAACAAAAAAGTAAGGGATTGTAAAATAGCACTGAATTTTATGCATAGAATTCACACAAATGTGTCGATTATTACTCAAAATAAATATAAAAACCGAATCTATAATAATGTTATAAAAATTGTTGAAATTCGTCCAAAATAAAAGCCAAGCTTTGAGTCGAAATTACAGTGAAATAAAATTTAATGTAATGTTAGTTATGTTCACAAAAAAAGAATAGAAAAAAGAGAAACAATTTTTTAAAACCAATGAAAAGTCATTTAATGGATAAAAATTTTCAAACAAAACAACAAAAAATTGCTAAAAATTTGTGCAAAACTTATAGATAAATATAGAGGTTATAAATTCACAAATGTTTGCATTCATATAAATTTAAACATATTTTTATCAAATAATTTAAAAATTGTATTATTTTTATAACTTTATATGTTATTCGGAGCCCGTATTTGACGTATAATAAAAATATATATAATATAAATAAAAATTACCTAAACTTTCAATTTATTTCAGACCATAAGATAAATGTTTTCAAAGAAAACATTTCAGAAAGAAATATATTTTTCTCTCATTTTCAGAGACATTGCTTTCGGCATATTTTCAGTTCATATTAATTATGCAAACATTTCATTAATGACTTTATGTGAGACGAGAGTCGATATACTCAACACTTACCCACATATCCACGAATGTCTTCTTCGTGGAACGCCTGGTGTAGGAACTGCTAAAAGAATAGGTGCTTGGCCTTGCTTATGTTTGTTTATTGGTGATATAAAAGCACCTAGTTTATTTGTGGAAACCTTTTGGCCATCACTCGCTTGAATATCAAGTGCTGAATATGTATTTGAATTCATATTTTTGTTATTTAAATGAACACAAAATATATTCAAATGAACTCAAAGACACAACACATGAATGATTGAGTGAAAGTCGAAGAATGAGATAAGCGTTGGATTCACACGACATGAGAGCGACAATAGTTTGGGATCCGATTATTTTGGGTGATGTTTAAGATTGACAAAACATTTATGCATATAATGACTGATTCGTGAATACAATATATAAATGAGGCATACATTTGATGAATATTCACAGACAAAGCACTTTCTAATCGGATGACACCCTATGAGTGATCATTAAATCAAATGAAGCGCTCATTCATTAAAAAAGCAATTTTTATGAATTTTATGTCGAAAAACAAGAAAAAAACTTTTAACTACAGTATTAATGAGTTGTTTTGCAATATAGAGATTATTCACATATTTATACTATTAATGGCATTTGAATTTAATATTCAGATAATCGTTGATTACATTCACTTCAACACAGAATAGCGTATATTATATACAATTATTTGAGTCGACTTCGACTTCGACTACACGTGATTCTCGACTATCTAAGAGGAGCGCCAGTAGTGCCAGTAGTGCCAGTACTGTCGATATATACAGAGTCCACAAAGTTTTAGTCAAACGCTGAGAACGAACTCAAAGAGACTGCTCTAAAGACTAGACTTACAAATGAAAACATTACACTTGAATGCAGTCAACGATTACTTATTTAATGTTTTGTTTTCTACAATGCATTTCAATGACGATTGAAATGAAGATTTTTGTTAAAAAACTTAATTAAGTATTGACTGCATTTGTGCCAAACTCTCAATGAATAGTTTTATTTCAATCTGTTTTCAGTCTATGTATTAAAACATATATTCCCATTAGTGCTATAAATATTCCCATCCCTTTCCCATCCCTTTCCCTTCCCATTATAATCATGTATAAAATACGACAAATATTTCCTAATTATTATACTTTATTTTTTGTGTTTTCAATGATTTTTTAAAATAAATCATAAAAATGTTGAATCATATGATAATATTAAATAACTCAATAACCAAGGTCTCACTCAATAACCTTTATGATATACTCGCATATGTTTTCACTGAAATTTTGACATATTTTGTGTAATTGTGTACAATATTTGATACGATTTTTGAATTTGAATTTAAGTCTTAAAATATGTATTTTCTTTACAATTACTTTCTTTCATAATTTTTGTATAAATTTAAATAAAATTTTCCTAAAAATTAAATTTATTTTTTATAAAGTTTTGCCTAAAATAAAAATAAAAATTTTGATGAAAATATAAAATTAAAATATTTTTAGTAATGAATAGTTACTTAGAATTAAGGAATTGAGGCATAACTTAAATACTGAAGTTATTTCAAGGGTTTGGTGTGTTGTAGACAAGGGTTTGGATTGTGAAACACCATTAGTTCTGTGCCCGGACTAGAGTTGCAGAAACACTGCTTACGTAATACAGAGTTTTGTTGAATCGATGGCATCAGACATACTGTAGGCACAGATGCGGTGAAAAAGCATTTGCCAGTTGTTTGACGTCATTGTGAGTGAAAGCCCAGAATATATGCCATATATCTCATCATTAATATATATTCGGCAATAATTTGTATCAATTCAAAGGAATAATATTAATCATCAAAACCCAAGGGATTCACAAATAATGCATAAAAAAATTTAAATAATAGAAAAAACATTAATTTTATCGCAAATTGCAATCTAAACAAAAAATATTAACACTTTTCAATATTTAGAAATATCTCTGTCTTTGAAATAATATTTTACACCAGATTTGACTCACATTTCAAAGGCTTTTCAACTATTGTTTATTAAATTTTTGTCAATTCCTCGATATTTCACAAATTGAATAACAAATTATTACAAAAAATATTCACTTTTTTAGAAATGCCTGGAAGAAAGTTATTGAGTGAAAGGTCTTTTTTATTATGAATATATTCACCTTTTTATCCAGAATTTGACTCTCATTTGATTTGATTTATTCATAACAAATATTATATAGATTTTAGAAGAATTGAATTCAAGTGTTTTATTACTCAAACGAAGATTTTTATTTCAATTGCTTTCAATGTTAAGAGTTATGTTATTTTGAGAATATTCTAAAAACTAAAAGTATTTGTATTTGAGATATATATAAATAATTGATTAAATCAATTGTTATTAAAATTATGAAATATTTATAGTCTATAAGTTATAGACAAAAACCATTTGTCTTTACATTTCATATTTGTTCACAAAAAATATTGATTTCTATTATATAATATTCATTATAAAAATAAGTGAAGAATTCTTAGTTTTCATTGAAAATCACTTTGTATTTCAAGATTTAAATCAACAAAACGATTATTATTACCACAAATGGCAATGAATTAAAGATTTGTTGAAAACGAAAATTTTTAAGAAATAATCTTAATTTTGAATGAAATTTAATGAACTTTTGATATATTGTTTAAATCTATATATTATTGTATTCTCGAGAATATGGGTCAGTCATATGGGACTTGAGTTGTGACAGATGGTAGTGAACACAGTTAGGCACAGATAGCTTTTCATAGCTTAATGCCTATCGTTGTTAATAGACATATAATTATTAATATAGCGATTCGTTTATAATTTATTAAAATTTAATGAGTATTTATTGAACCAAAAAATCTAATGTCAAAAAAAGTGAATTTATTTTATATTTATGTCAAATGATATCAAATTAAATTGGATTTAAATTTTCTTTTTTAAAAGCATTCAATTGAAGAATGATTTTATTTGAATGAAAACTGGAATTAAAAACAATTTTGTTTAATCTAAACATTTTTACGTCAATTATATGTCATTTTTTTGTGCTTAGACTTATTATTGCTATCAAAATAATGCGATTTTTGAGTCATACACAAAATTATATAAAATATTTTTTATCTTTATTTCAATTTAAAAGTAGAAAATAGGATAAAAAGAGTCTCCGATTTCTAACAACAATTTTTCCTCATTATTGTGTTTAAGCTTACGATCAATCGATAGGATTTCGATTGCAAACAAAAATAATAATAATCTTAAGGGTAGAGAAGTTTAGGTCAAACGGTTGCAATCGAACCGCTATTTGTATTGAATGCCCAAATGGTTTGTGATTGCAATGAATTCACAATAAGTAGAAAAATGCAAATAAATTGACTCCAAATAACTCATTGCTGTAGTGATTGTCTGCTATAAAAGAGGTTTCTTTCGATGTAATTCTGATTTGAGTGATTGTGAAGAATGAGTTGTTTTACTTAAAATGATTAAAGTATTTAATATAAAAAGTTGAGAAAATCAATACTTCTTTATATTTGATTAGATCTTGAATTTGTTTGTCATTTGAAACACTTTTTGAATTAATAATAAACTTTGAAATCAATTGTATTTTCAATTGAATTATTGTTTGTTTAAAACTTTCTTAAATTAAAATAAAATAATTTATTAATTGTAATAATATTATTGAGTTTTTTTATAAATAATATTTTGTCGTTGAATAAATAACTTTTGAATTTCATTAATTAGAAAATTCATATGAGTTTCAAAATTGGAGTTAATTTAGAAGTTTTTGAAAATATTAACTAAAAAATAAATTAAAATAAAATTGTTTTTATTTTAACACAAAATGAGGAAAAGATTTAATTGAAAGTCAGGAAAAGAGTAAAGAAAAAACAAATAGAAATAAAGGATTGATTTTATTTGAAAAATTTATTTTAGTGTACATTCAATTGAATGAACAGTTGGTTGCGAACTGTGCTGTAAATGAAATACATTATAATATATAACTTTATAAATGCCTAAATCACACAATTTAGACATTTTTCACATTCAAAAATAATGGAAAAAGTTTTTACTGAATGTAAAAACAAAGAGATTTTTGTAAAACAAAAATTTTTAGCTTTTATGTTAAAAATGCAAAATATTTTATTTCAAATAAAAAGAGTAATAACTGAAAAATAGTGCAATAAATTACAAGAAAGATCTTCACAAATAGTAATAAAAGTTTTGCATTTGTTTTGAAATTAAGAAATATTAAAATTTTTCAAATGAATGAACAAATATCTAATGGTTGTCAAGAATAAGGAATTCAAACAATTATCAATTATTCTTAATGTCAATTCATATCAATTATTATGCCATCAATTAATTAATTCGCAAAAAATTTCGTTAATATTATGTTTTTATTTGAATTTGTTGAACAAAAGATGAAAACTATTGATAAAGAAATTGATTTTAATTAAATCCAATGAAAGTTATAATGAATTTTCTTAGATTTGAGTGTTTTTAATAAGTTTTGTTTTTTCTGTTAATCTTCTGATAAAGGAATAGAAGGCAAAGAAGTCCTAATCATAGAAAACACCGAAAGTAATGATACTTTTGAAGGGATATCACAAAAAAGCTATGAATTGATGGTAAAGAAGAGTTAGTAAAAGAGAACAAAAAAACGTTAGGAAATGAAAGCCTGTACTCAGTCTGCCTGTGCTGTGAATGCCAGTACTGCCAATATATTGTGTAATGAAAATTAGGAATTGAAGTGTTATTTGCGAATTGGTTGCCATTCCTTACGATTGCCTTACTTTAGATTGAAAACCAAAAAACTAATCCTTTTGTGATTATAAGAGTCGATAATATCTTAGAGTAAATCAATATTATATTACATTATCTATATTTCTGGCCTTTATTTGGATAAACAAAAGACCATTTAATAAAAGTTGTGACCAATTCTTAATTAATTAAAAAAAATTTTGGTTTAAAATTCACGAAAATAACAAATTTGTCAAAAATGACAAAATATTTCAAATGAATTCTTATATCTTATAAATTAAATAAATATTCAAATCTTAACTCAAAAATTAATCACAAGTTTATATTATTAAAAAAATTGTTGAATATCTATAAAACTTCAAATAAATAATTATTTTCCTCAAGAATTTTCTTTAATTTTCATTTTATCGTTAAAATGAAATTTTAAAAAAATCCACTTTTTATATAATATTGAAATCGTTAACAAATGAAGACATTATTCAAAATCATATAATTATTAATTCCATGAAATGTAGTTATGATATGAAAACTGCAATCAAATAATGAATTTTTAGTATTATTATAGACTTTATCAAAATTAATGTAAACTTCAAAAAATTTTATTTTTATCGTTAAATATTTTTTATGAATCTTAGTATAAATTTTGAATTACTTAATCAAATTTACATAAAATTTCAATATTTATCAACACTTTAGATAAATAAATGGAATATTCATTCCACGAGAGGTTAACCATTTTGATAGAAATGTCAAATTTTTGGTTGAGTTTGTGGTCTATTATCACATTAATGTCATTCATTGTAATCAAAGTAACCAAACATTCCGTAATTCTGCATATCTTTGCATAGAGTCTAAGAAGTCATAATTAATTGTAAATAATGTTGAAGTCATTGACAGGGAATACAATATAAGACATGTTGTGAGTAAATAATTATGGGAACAGAGAAACAATATTAGAAGAAAAATTGTATTCATTTCTTACGAATGCTTGATATGAAGGAAGGCTTCATTGAATACAAGTTTGAAAGCAAACTATTGAACATAACATCTTTGGGTGTAATTCAAAGACTCACTTATTTATCAAACTATGAAATATGTCTTAAAGCCATTGATGTCAACATTACTTTTTGCCATCGATTCCGGAATAACTGTTTGTTTCGGCGCTAAACTCGGATTCAGTTATGTTTGCTTTGAAACTCAATTTTTATTTCAATGTTTGAACAAATATTTCAGTTTTGGTGAAACAAACAGTCATTGAGTAATGATTTTGAATGATATTCTCAATTATGACTCAAAGATGGACTGTATTTTAAATGACATGAAAGTGATGACAAATATTTATTTTATCTGAAAATAAATGCAATTATTTGTCATTCATTCAAATTATACGAAAATCACAGAAAAATATTGCAATTATTTCAATAAATAATAAAAATTTTATATAAAATTAGAAATAATTAATTGTTTTTTATTTAAATTAAATGACCTTTGATTTCAATTATGTAATAGTTTTGAGAATTATTAATATTTTTTTATTCAATTTATATATTGTTGCAAAAAATTAAATAAATTAGTTGTAAAAACAATAATAAATTCAAAGGTAATTATTGTATCAATATTTAACAAATCAAAGCAAACATAAAACAAAGATTTATTTAAATGTTATGCGAATGAAGTCAATAATTGTTTTACATTGAGTTCAATTGAAATTTGTACCATGTTCAATTTATATTATATCCACAATGTGTAAAACATTTCACAGAATATCACTCAATAGACATCTATTGAGCTTATATTACATCAATTTATTCGCAATGGTTTCCAATTATATCACAAGAGGTCTCAATGTGTGGTAAAAACAAATATTAATACGTTTATAGAGTCTGTAAAAAGTCTTTATCAATAAATTAATCTAAAAATAATTATTTACAACAAATGTTTGCAAAATTAAATATTTGTAAAACAATTCATAAATAAATAAATATAATTCCAATGAGGATTAAAACAATTATTTGATATGAAATACAATACTATTAAGACTTTAATTCATTTTCATAAAAGATTAAATAAATTCTTTAATACAGAATATAAATAGAGTTTATTCTAGAGATGAGAAAACATTTTGAAACAAAAATTGTTAGAAAACATCACTATTTGAAATGTTAACCAAATATTTAGCTCAAAAACAAATTGTTTGTCTGAAAAAATTGATTAATCAATAGAAAGTGAATGACATTTAGTGTATATACTGACGAATCACTACAAGAATTGAGTCGTTTTTTGTTGTTTTATTACAGAAATAAAACTCAAATAATACAAAACTATGGACTAATTCATGGTTTGGGCTCAAAGTCAGTCAAACATAAAAACGAAAATAACAGTTATTATAGCATTGAGTACTAGATGAACGAAATTGAGCTCTGGTTCATATAAGTTGTCAAATTGTTGACGAATAATCTCATGTAAGACTTCAACCGAACCTAAACTTATTTTTTATTATTGAAATATTATTTCCAATAAAATACTCTTTCAAATAATGATCAAAATTTCAGTTTTGATAAAAAGAAAAATTTCTAATAAGAAAAAAATCTTTTAATCTCTTAATAACTATAAATAATAAGTTATGCCTTTATTTCAATTACTTTCACTTTCATCAAAGGATTTAAATATATTCTGATTTACAAAATGAATAATAAATATGAATAACAGGAATAACACAAGAATTGGAAATAATTTCTATCGAAAAATTTTTATGAGAATAAATTAATCTCTGATATGAAATGACATTTATTTTATGCTAAAATTAATGTGAATTTCATTTGCAAATCAGTAATGAAAAAACGAATAGAAATAAATCTATTATTAATGTCTGAAAATTTTGATACAAAAAAGTGATTAATATTATATTTATCTCAAGTCTTGTAAATAAATGAAATTATAAGACAATAATCAATTGATTTCATTAATGTTTTCATTCAAACACATATTCATTGATAAATATTTGATCCGATATTAAAGATCAGACAATTGTGTCTTTCATCTGACTCTTGATTCTGTTGATTAGCTCTGAGTTAGAACTATAGTAATGAAAGAATAATTCAGTGAACCCTATATTATCTGAGCATCTGATCCAAAGGTTGATCCTCTTTAGGGACTGTAAAGTGAGTCCACATCAAACCAAATCCGTCGCCCATTCCTATCATTGATATTGTCTCAAAATTGCATTTTTATTCCTATTCTCGGGTGTGTTAGAGATAACAAGACAATACTTAACCCTATTTTCTCCTTAACCCCAGCTCTTCGTCGTGCCATTAAGCACTTTGAAGCACTGGTAGTACTGGTAATAGTCGATGACATATATATATTTTATCTGCGAAACTGAGTTAATACAGATTAGAGTCCGAAACGAACCCTAATCTAAGGAAAGGTTTTATTTTCAGTTAAGGTATATCAAAATATTTAGATATTATTCATTGAATTATATGTTATGGCGTTTATACCATTCCCTATATGTCGAACACCTCTCAAAGTCGAAACAAAAGTCATTATATGTATAGAGTATGTCATAATTACATCATCACTGGAAAGGAATGGGAGGAAACGGAAATGGATGTATGAGCCAAGGGGAACGGGAATGACTTCTTCAATTACGGGAGGGAACGGGAGTCAAATATTGAGTAAAGTCCTGACTCTAATACAGACTATGCTTAAGAATTGTTACACAAAAGTGAAATTGTTGTTAGATTTGGATAGCATTGAAGTAATGGATATTCAAATGGAGTCAAAGAATAGAATAGTATTTGTATTGCAATGTATTATTTGAATAATGGTTTCAATACTAATATTCATTTTATTGATTAAACACACATAATATCGATATATCATTCACTTTATCTCATTTTGACAACAAATGCAAATAATATTTGTTTTTATTATTAATTATAAATTCTTGCTTCAAATGAATAATAATAAATACAATATAATCTCAATTATTATTTACAAAACAATTTGTATTATTAAATAAATTTTATTTGAATTTAAATTGAATTTAAAAACATTTTAGTCATTAAATTCTTTTGTAATTTTTTTATAAGAAAAATAGATTTTATCTAAACTTCTGAGCGATTTATTATTCATTGAAAGCAACCATTGTTTGCAAATGTGAACAATCGATAAAATGAAGTGATTTTCAAGAATAATGAGAATATTATATAAAAGTTTAATAAAGTGTAAAAGACTTCAACAAATGTTTGAGTCATTTGTTTGAATTGGATTTCTCTATGACTTGTGTTTTAACTGAAATGAGACCAAAACTCATGTTTTTAGCCAAAGTATTTGCAAAGAAAATCAATTAACTGTTATATGAATATTCCATTAGTTAAGAAACATTGCAAACCATTGGAGTATTGGTGAACCAGTGATAACCAGTTCAGTCTATTATCGACATTTCAATTAGGCCTTAAATCAAACTTTTTGATCAATTAATCAATGATTGTATTACTTATAGTCAGTAAACAAACATTTCGTTTAAACAATAATAAGAAATCGTTTGAAACTATAATTTTACAAAAAATTTGAATTTTAATAATTTTATTCTCTTTTGAAAATTGGTTAAAATTTTTATTGAGAAGTTTTTAACCCCTGAAGAATATTTTCTTTTGGATCTATTCAAAAGAGATTTCGTGAATATTGAAATAAATTGATAAAAGTTATGGACATTTGAAGCGCTTTTGATAACGAAAGGAACACATCTTCACATAAGGAACACATCTTCACATAAGGGAAAGCCTTTCAGAGATAATGTCAATATATTTCTGCATTCAATACTGAAAATCATATTTTCATTTCATACTTTTGATGTCAATTTCGTAAATATATATCTCAACGAAATATGATTTCAAGTAATCTCTTCAGACATTACTTCCTTCGCCTTTCATAAAAATATTTTGAATTATAATATTTTCAAACTTTTCAAAAAATATTTATATTTTCAAAATTCATTTATAAATTAAATTTCGTTTTGAAGATAAAGAATAATATAAATTATTTTATAAAATATTTTTTGGATTAATTTTTATTAACTTTACTGTCATTCGCTATACTCATAGGAATGGTGTTAAATATGATATAAAAAGCCTTTATTCCCAATACTTATACACTTTTTGACATTTATTGAATAGAACTCAAATTTTTTGTTTAAACCAAAGAATTGTTGCCATTATTTGTAACCACTGTATCATTAGATTAAAGGAAACCTAATAATTAAATATATCTCAAAGAAAATGCATTAAAAAGAAAAATGTTATGAAATTTATTTATTAATCTCTTTTTGCTTTTGAAACCAAATCTTGAATCAATGAAACCATAAAATAATAATAGGATTAAAAAAAGAATTTAATATCAAATAAATTGATGTAAAGTTTGAGAAAGAAAGTAAAAGTCCAAAAAGTGCTGACCAAACCATATGTTATACAAACCTCTATTTCTGATAATTCATAGAAATCAGTGATATTTGGAAACAAAATCAAATCTTTAAACCTGTCGTCAAAATCTATTTTGAGTTTATTCTAAAAAATCATAAATTTTTTTAAGTGAAAAATAGAAAAAATTAAATTAAAATTTTTAAAACTCATATCTTTGAAGAAAATCTAAAATTGAGTCAAAACTGGCATTCATTCAGAATTTCACTTCAAAAATAAATTTAATAAAGAATCGGACTTTTGTTATAAAACAAGACCCGAATCGTCTTTATCCGAGTTATGACAATCACGTAATGACTTAAATAAATATAAATGTTCTCAAAAAATATTAAATTTTAAACTATTAAAATCTAAACTTATATTTGATTTGAAGAGTGATATGAAATGGAAACTTAAAACACACTTAACTGCAAAACACATTAATGTTATTTCATATTTCACTTAAGTCTAGATTTTCTCAAATATTTTATTTTCAAAATACTATCCATTAGTTTAGAATTGATTAACACTTTTCAATTTTAATCGTTTTGTTTGTTTGTAAAACTAATGTAAATTTTTTTCACCCTATGTTCAGACCATTTGGAGATTAGTCTTAAAAACAATTCAAAAATAAAAAAGTTATTTCAGTCGAAATCTATTCATACTTAACATTGAATAATAAACTTAAAGACATTTAAACGTTTTATAAAAAAATTTAAAGCACTGGTAGTTTGAAATGATGTCAATTTTTAAAAGTCAGAAAAGATTTGACATTTCATAAACATATTCTTCTTCTGACTTATATCTCAAAAAATATTCTCCAAATGCTATTAGAAATTCAAAGTCTTATTCAAAAGTGAAATTTATTTTGATTATAATGTTTAGTAAATCTTTTACTCGGCTTTCAATCGCTATTATTTGCTTCAAAGAGTGAAACGAATAACAGAAACAGTTTTTGTGTTAAAGCTTTACAAATAAAGCCCTGAAAAGCGGTAAAGAATTGGTAAGAATTGATGGAATTTTGGCAAAACTATCATTGAATGCATTGTTATGAAAGCAAAGAGAAATTCAATATCAAAATGAATGGTCAGTATTCTTAAGTTAAAGAATATTTTTAATAAAATGTATTTTCTTTCAAAACTTTTATAAACTCAAAATAAAAATATATTATTTGAAAATAAAATATGATTTCTGTTTAATTCAGTTCACATATTATCCGGATTTTCATTAAAACATTTCAAAACTTTGTTCACAACAACAGTGATGTCAAGGGTCAGGCCTTATAGTACTGTACTGTATGTAATAATATGTTCAGTAGTCTTAAAATAACATAACGTCATTCCATTCCTCCCTTCCCTTCCCTTCCTTAGTTCACATCAAAGAATGGATTAATGCTTTAATAAAAGCAAAGACAGTCATAAAGTATAAGAAAACGAACAAAAAGGATATAAATTATTATATGATATGCGATATCAGACGACATGTTTTACATCGAAACTGTCATCAAATTTAATAAAAATTTTTAAACATGTTTAAAATGACTGACAGTTAACAGAAATTGCACTAAAACGTGATTTTAGATTCACTTTCAATAAATGAATTGACATTTTGTGATATAATAAGTGAATGTCAAACATATTATAGCAAAACATAATCAGTAAATACTGTATCAAAATATTGATAAACCTCTCAATCAATAATTGATTTCAATTTTAATGATTGTCAGAAAAGACAATTCGGTTACAATTTTATTTAATATATGTTTTTGTGATTTCGTTCAAAAATAGTAAAGAATTTGTAATTTCAATGCATTAAGTGTTGGCACAAAAAAGCGAATCAAATATTTGATATTCATTTTAAGTGAAGTCTTGGAAAGCATTTAATAGTTGTATTCATTGTATGTTAAAACATTTCATGCTTTAATAGCACATAATTATGAGTTAAAAATAAATAAATCTTTGATTTTTCGACTCAAATCTCATATTTTTAAACTCAAACACAAATTCTTTGATTTTTCAAAGCTATTCAATAAAAAATTTATTATTTGTTTATTATTTAGGTTTTATTTTTGTAAAGAAGTAATAAAATAATATGAAAAATATTTACGTTTGCATTGAATTAAACATATTCTGAATATTTATTCTGAGTCTCGAAAATATAATAGCTTTTAGTGCATTAATGACACGAAATATGATATTTTTGTGATATAACTGATCGATGAAAATGAAATAAAAGTGAAGATAACAATACAAAACAATGAGATGTTTTCGACATTAATCTGTGTATAGAATAAACAAAAATAATCGATAAAAAACAGTAAATCATTTCTTCGAAATAATTTCTATCATTAATTCAAATTACATTATATTTTGTGTTTTAAACATTTTTAGCCAAAATTGTAGCAAAAAATATTATATTAATGTATATAATATTTTCTAATAAAAGCGAATAATCCAAAAATAGTCACTATTTATGATTTTTGAATGTCTTTTCTGTCCAAATGTTGTACATGGGTTTCAATGGTAATGTGTTGAGCATCCTGTCCTCCCTTTCCTTATGAAGCAAATGCTCCGGTAATAAATTTCATTAGAAGTTCATGAGTTTTTGCAACAAAAATACATTTCGTGAGAGAAATAGCAATGCATTTGAATGAACAGCAAAAACACATTTTCGGTGACTTATTATAACATTATTTGATAGACTTTTTTCGGTTAACTTTTCATCATTTGTTTTATATTCTTAAAGCTCTCAAAATAATTATCGATATATTATGTAAAATATATTTAATAATAATAAACATTAATTCAATCCTCACTTCATGTGAAAAATGGGAATACATTTTCTGATTAAAAACTTTCGGCGAGAAATGTATGATATTTTTGGATCAAATTATGTAATGTATTTGAAATATGAAATTAAATTTCATTAATAAATTATAATTTAATTTCTCATTATCTAAATGTAATATCAAATGATAAAATGGGCCCAAAATTGAATCTATACTTCATTTTGTTAATGTTTTTTAATATTAATTAATGAATATATAATAACTTAATTGTAATGTAAGGTTAAGTCTATAAACATTTTAATTATTAAATCACTTTATTTTATGAGAAAATTTATAATAAACAAAAATTGGTTGAATTGTCGATAAATTTCAAAGTATTAATAATAATAATAATAATGATTTGATGCCAAATATATGCATTCATTTAAATAATAATTATTTGATCTCTTCTTTAGTATACAATTGTTTAAATAAATTAAAAACATTTTCTATATTTTCTTCAATTGATTTAAAACCAAAAAATGTTAGTTATTTTTGTTGCAAATCTCATGAGAACTGGAATTGAATACAACATTAAATTACATTAAATACCTCTTAACTAAATATTGTTCATTTAATAGCAATTCTCTACAATTATTTGCTAATAAATGGCATTATTTTTATCAGTTTTGAAAATATTAGTATTTTTTTCAATACATAATAATTATCAAAAAAGTAATTATTTTTTCGAAACAAATTACACTTTCATGTATTGAATAATATCGCTGACAAACATCTAATCCCTTTCATTGTATTTATATTTAGTAATCACTCTTATATTGAAATTGTTTGACAAAAACTAATTTATTCAAACAAATCATTAATTCATTTCAAGTCTTAATTATTTGAAATCCAAAACAATTAAAACTATTTTTTAATGCAAACAAACATTTGATAATTAACTGCAAAACAATTTAATTGTCTTTTATAATATGATAGAGATTTTGATTTTCAAATTGCATTCAATGTAATGAATGCTCAAAATTCTTGAATAAATCATTAAAATTGTGTTTGAGTTTACTTTTGATCAATAATCTAATTGTTCTCTAAATAAATATAGCGTTCATTATATGCAACATATCTACCGATTCGTACAATTCATTTCAAGCAAATTAGATGTGAATTATGTTTTGAAAATAATAATAATAATCACAAAATCGTTTAGTTTTTTGTTTCTATCTTTCAAATATATATTCGTTGCAAAAATATATATAAAAATTATATTAAACTTTATTTCATTTATTTCAATATAAATTTGATTTAGTATTTTGTTTTGAAAACAAAATAAATTCATAAAAAACATCGTAAAATGATATCAAAAAATTGTCATATAATTGAAACATAAATTCTTTGATTAATTTATGACTTTTGGTATAAGTCTATAAAATAAGAATAAAAAAGATTTATATAATGAACAGAAAACACGATTAATGAAAATATTATGCATTTTTGTATGCAATTAATTGGTTTAATGATTAGGCGAACCATTAAATTGACTTCAACTCCATTATATCAATGCTTTTAATCGCCACTCGGTCTAAATCATTGTCCTTTTCCTGGTGTAAGAACTTTGGCAATAATTAGAAGGAAATCACTCAAAAACATATTCAATACCTGTATATAAAAAGACATTTTTCTTTTGTAATCAAAAGAATGGTTTGAGAAGAAAGTGCTTAACTTATAATATAATAGACTTTATTGATTACATCGTTATTAATGTCAATGAATCAAACGAATCAATAACTCAGACATTGCTTCAGACATTGGATTTAGTCTATTATTAAAGAGTGTGAGGAATGTAAGCCTCGAGTAATAAATACTTAGATTTTTGCCAAATTATTGCCAAAAGTTTTATTTAATATAAAAGATGACATTTTATTAGAAATACAATTCAAATGAGTTTTATTTCAATAATAAATGAGAAAAACCTTTAAATGAAAGAACATTTCTATTAAATTATATGAAAATAAAATTTTCTTTTTTAAAAATTCAGTTATAATAATAAAATCAATTCAAACAAAGATTTAAGAAATATATGACTGAATAATAAATGTCTTCAATTCAAGGATTATATTCATTCAAGTGATGAAGATTTT
Source organism: Quadroppia sp. Gr-Ori-00064 (assembly GCA_034700825.1). NCBI lineage: Eukaryota > Metazoa > Arthropoda > Arachnida > Sarcoptiformes > Quadroppiidae > Quadroppia > Quadroppia sp. Gr-Ori-00064. The sequence continues at coordinate 2,379 of JAQIXR010000273.1, read as the reverse complement.
AGTAATCATTTGTCATCTTATTTATAATGATTTTAAAAATGAATAAATTTATATATTTTAACGTATTTTTAATTCAAATATACTTTTTGAGGAAATATTGAAGTATTTATTAATTGAAAATTTTATTCGTAATCAAAATTTATGATTTTATTACCGAAAAACTTTCCTAAAATTCATATCAAAGCAAACATTTTCTTTTGTTTGATTCAATACTAAAACATTTTGACTAACAATCCATTAAAAAAATTGTAAATAAATTATTTAATTGTAAGTCAAACTCATCAAAGTATATGAGATTCAGTTTATATAATGTTTAACAATTATTTTATATTATATTCTTCACATAAATGTATTTACTTTTGTTTTTCTCCGGAATAATTAATGTCTGACTTCGAGAATAACTCGAAGACATGTTCAGTCTATGACATACTCTGTTCTCAACACCAAATTCATTCATTTTATATAACCTTATCATTCAATCATTTAATTTGTTTTTGCATTTTATTAATATTCAAACTTTTTGACTAAATATTTTCGTTATTCAATTATGACGTGATTTATAAGACATTGAATTAATTCAAATTTGAGATAATTATAAGCAATCAATTCATTCAAGTTTTTTTCTAAATTGAATTTACTTTTAGTTTTTGAAAAAATGTTTATATTTTGAAAAATTTATATTTCTTTTCTCAAAAAGGATTTCTTTTTATTTAAAATATGGCTAAATATGGGCTCAAATGTTTAGAAGGTTTTGCGTAAAAGCTTAATAAAAATTGATATTCAGTTTGAAATGTTTGTCACATTTATTTGACTCAGAATTTGCCTTCAAATCAATTCACAGAATAAACAAAACAAAACAAATATAAACACAAATCGATTGAAATATTATATAATTTTATAACTTATATATTGAACTCATTTTAGCAATCATTTCAAATATGGTTCAAATTTTTATAAAATTATTGATTGAATGTTTAAAGCGATTAAGACTTCAATTTCTAAGCAAAAAATTGTTAATTATCTCTTCATTGGATTAATTAAAACAATTAAATAACTAATGATTTGATATTAACATTACATATATTTTTGTTAAATTTTCGTTATGTGTATCATTAGTGTGTCGTTAAGGGAGTGATTGTTTGGTTATTTTAAGATCAAAAAGCGAATCAAATGAAAGGATAACATTTGACAATAAATTGAATTTCATTTAATGATAAAGTCATGCAATTCTTCAATTAAATGATGAACAAAAAAACAAATATTCTGTTACTTTTGTCGTCATTTTCTGATCGATAGTAGTCTTTGAATCACATGTTTTTCAAATCATATCATCTTTTTTTTATTGGACACCGATAGGAACGGCTACTTTGGGTTCAGTAGCTGTGCATCAAATAAACGAATGAACGAATGAAACAAACATTTATTTCAAACAATAATACCGTTTAAATAGAGGTTGAGATGAACAGAGTATTTGCTCTTTGATGGACTCAATGGCCAAACATTCAATCAATTTATAGATCCAAACGTTTACACAAAATACCAAAAGTTTATTATAGTTTATATACAATATTTGTGTATATATTGTTTGAGCAAAATATAAAACTTAATAAAATATTCACTAATAATATGTTAGGGGAAAAATGAAAAGTATTTCTGAGATGAAGTCATAACTCAGTTATTATACATATCGTTGACAATTGATTCAAAGGTAATGAGATTTTCAGATCAAATGAAGGAAAAAATGGTTTTGTTATATAAGCGAAAGAATGTTTGATTACATTATATCAAGGGTTTTATTGAATCCTTAATATGAAAACCGTTTGAGATTTATATGAAATGTTATGGAATCTCAAAATGAATTTTTTGTATATTAACACTAACTGTGAATTGAATGCAAATATTGTCTCATTTCATCAAAATATGTATTTTGAATACAATTCAAAATTATTGCACAATTGATGGCTATATTCATAAGCTTTAAATAATAAATGGTTTTGACATTCAATGCAAATATCAATTATAATAAGCGATTGATTTGATAAATGATATTTTATTTAATGCTAATTATATTAATATTAGTGAATGAACTGACGTTGAATGTCACAGAATCATCAAGGTCAAAATAATATCAATTCAATTCAATCAGCACAACAAAACACTCCATTATTAAACTATAGTAAAAATTATTCTATTTTTTGTATAAAAAGATTAACAAAATTTATGCTATAATTAAATAATTAAAATATATTTCAAAATAACTTATCGAAAAATAAAAAATTTAATAAAATATTATTACTTTAAGCCATTGAAATCCAAATAGGCCTAAAATCGGCCTAAAATACAACATAATTTTTAATCAGTTTTAAACCTTTGAGTAAT